>JAECUM010090510.1:0-59297 GCA_016617855.1 Megalonaias nervosa | reverse complement strand
GTGTGTATGTACGTGCCTTTGTATGCACGCATTCGTGTGTGTGTGTGTGTGTGTACTTTGTGTGCGCGCATACGTTTGTATGTGTTTGTGTTTTTTTCCCTTAACAAAAAACAAAACCCTTGTCCCAGCTCAATGTTTGTTTTGTGTGAATGTGGAGTAATGTGACAATAACCACTAACAATTTTGCTGAGGTGATTGTAGGTAATGGTGTGTTTCGTAGATAAAATATTTCTTTCTCCACAATGTAGTGATAGAAAATAACGTGGATTTTGTTAGTATGAGTGTGTTTTGTATCAAAAATTATTTTAGATTAGCACTCTCATCACTATGGATTATTGGTAGGTGATTCTATGTCTATAAAGATATATGTCCCGCCCCGCCAGGCATTATATATATATATTTTTTCCGCTGTCACTGTTTTGCCCGATTGAGGTCAGCCCTTTGCAACATTGTTGCCAATGTCCAGTATCGTGACGTCACCCCATCTATTCCATTCCTATTGCCCCTATACATACCAAATATACCATATATAAAAGCTATAACACTTGGCGGGACGGGACATGGAACTTGATAGAATGTTTCGCGGAGCGGGACATATAACTTTATATAATGGCCGGCGGACATTGTTGCCAATGTCCAGTACCGTGACGTCACCCCACCTGTTCCATTCCTATTGTCCCGAGACAAACCCATCTTTCCTTTGTCCATATACAGGCCCAATATTCTTTGTCGCTATACAGGCCCAATATTTTGTCGCTATACATGCCCAATATTTCCCCATGTTAAATTCCCATTGTCGCTAGACAGTCCCAATCCATTGTCACTCTACATCCCTATGTTCAATTTCCTTCGTTCCTATACAGTCCCAATCCATTGTCACTATACATCTATGTTCAATTCCCCTTGTCCGTAAACAGACCCAACCTATGTTCAACTTTCCCTTGTCTCTATACAGACAAATCCATTCAATTTCCCTTGTACGCAAACAGGCCCAACCTATGTTAAATTCCCATTGTCCCTAATTTTGACATAAAATTCCCATGTTAAATTCCCATTGTCCCTAAAGTGACCCAAACCCTTTTTGATTGGATTTTCCATTGTCCTGAATGTGACCCACTTTACTACTTAGATGGTACCTACAATATTTTAATATTTTCTTCTAGTCTGGTAACATGTGTGAATTGCGAATATTATAAAAGATAACAACGATTAAAATTTTTTCAACAGTCGCGCCATCGAGTCGATGCAAGCCTACAATCACAACGGAAGAATCATTCATAAAGGCAGACATACCTTCAGAAGGTTGTGGCACACCTCGTCTAACACCCAAATGGAAACGTAGTAACAAGACTGTAACCCAGAAGGCGAGATTTTCTTTTAATTATAGCAGACCATGTTTATATATTCTGCATATCTGACTCTTATTAATAGGTTAGGTGAGTTTATAAAGCTTTTGTTTCGAATATCACTAGTGTGTATCCCTCTTGCATCTTAAAATATATTATACATATTGTGTGTCCTTCTAAGTTCGGAACAAATCGATATTATGTTAGGAATTGTCTTTACGGTTAAACATTAGATTCAGCCTATCCATATCTCACTCTTGTGTGAGTGGACCCTATTTTTCTGGACAAGGACTATGCGTAATTCTAACAGATTCCTACCTTGTGCCTTCCTAAGGACTCAGAAATACATATAAGCTGGTTTGAAACCCTTTATTTTCCTGTGTCGCCTCGTTATGATGAAGGTTACTATTCCGAATTTTACTTAAGTAGTTTTGTAGCTGCTAAAAGACAAGGCAGAACGCAAGTCCGCGTAGCAATAGGTTATTGCGCCATAAATTCTATGTCGAAACAAATAGGCCTTTTGAAATATTTGCATTCCTTATCCGAGAATTTTTGAAAATGAGCTAAACCAAAGTGGCATTGCATCTCTAACTGAAACTCAAAAATGCACCAAAATCAGTCATTTGTTCAATTGCTTCAGGTTTTATAACACTATTTACCACAGAGCACACGTTAGTACCTATGCAAGTTTGCTACAAAAAATTCTTGCTCTTTCATAAAAAATACTAGGATACTTTAGATATGCCGTATATGTAAAACTTTTTCAAGATGTATAATGCAATTTTAAACTTGTAATATTGGTTCAGTAGTATACTATCTTTTCGAAGCCAAGAGTAGTGTTCCAAATAGCTATGAGGATATAGTGTGTCGCATGTGTTGGAACCAGAACTTCATAATTTGCCTTACTTCTTTCTCTAATTGTCATAATCAATCTTTCGCTCATCACATACTGACGTGGTATTTCCAACTCGTGTAAACAGATCTACTAGCATATGATTCGTGCTAATATATTGATGCGACACTCCAGCAAGTACTTTATAAGGATGGGTCCACATGTGCAAAGAATTTCATCTGTATGCGACCACTTGTGCGAAGAATTTCATCAGGATGAGGTCTCATGTGTAAATACTTTTAGCAGGAAGATGCCACTCGTGAAATAATTTTATTAGGAAGAGCCCAGTAGTGGTATATGGCTCTTGGGCCTCACTGGGACTTGTCCATAGGCCAAGGTCCAAAGGGCAATATGGCCTAAATTGGAATTTAACATGGGTGATGACATGGCACTAACGTCACTGGGGAAAACTGGCAACAGTGTTACAGGTGTCTGACCTCAATTGGCCTCCATGGGCGCTACTCTAAGTATGGGAAACCCTATGTTAAGTGTTTATAGCCTCTAAAGGTTATATTGCCTGAAGAGGGTTTATAGCCTCAGAAGGGTTTCTATAGGGCCAAAGAGGGTTATTGGTCAAATTTGAAGGGTAATGGGTAAGGATTTTTAAGCTGGAGATGTGAACATACACAAGCACCTATTCAACACAAAGACAAAATATTTTTGTGAGTCTATAGTCAGAGTATATCTTTTCGAGGCAAACGAGTGGCCCTAAAAAGGGCCATTGGTTTCTTTTACTTTTATCCCCCCCCCACAGGTCTTCATCCAGTTCCTCAGTATTTGCACTAAATTCTTCTTTTCCTTCTCGGGGATCCAGTCTGGATGCCCCATCCTCCTATGTTTGTCCTGTACCTTCTTCCAATTTTCATTAGGTCTTTCATAGTCTGTTTTATTCTCATTTTCTTTTTCCTTCCTCTCCTTCTTCAGTAAGGTTTTCTTCATTTTCATTTCCCTGTCCATGACATGGGAGAGAAGGCTCTTCGCTCTTTGTAGGGCAGCAGATTCCTTTCCAATTCTGACATAGGTATACCATCGAACCTCTACTTGCTTCAGTAGCTGCTCGATGTCCACCAAGATATAAGACTTTTCAGTCATACTTTCCACCTCTTAGATTGTCTGTGAATGGCACTACTGACTCGATGTGCTTTGTATGCCTAAGACGCGAACGTAAATGAAAACATCCCCTCACACAAAATACACATCACACAAATAAATCCTAAAGAGCTGATTGAGTGGACTTGAAGGAAACTATCTTTCAACTTTTACAAACAAACGCCCCATTACAACGAAATCACTATAAAGTACAAACACTTACTTGAGACGAGAAAACTTTCTTCAAGACAAACACATCCACACACCTAGCCTACCAAACACACACTATCAAAGAAGCAAGTATAGTAAGTACTTATTATTACGACTTTATGGTCTTAAAATAATTACAGAAAATAGTGAGAACCAACAAGTTTTATAAATTCAACAAATAATATATTTCCGGAGAAAACAAAGTGAAAAATACAAAAAGAACTTAAGGTATTGTGAAATATATCCCAAGTAATTCTAAAATTTTGAACGCAAGTCCTACTGTTAAAGTTCTAAAGAAAATGTAGTGGTTTCTACATTAAATCTAACGCTGGAAGTGTTGATTTGTCTGTGGTGGCCTGTGTATATGTGTCAACAGTCTTTTATTTAATCAAAATAATGCAGTCCAAGATTATATCCTTATTTGAACTTTCACTATAAAGTAAAGTCTCTATTTCCAAGAATGTTATTTTTGAGCACTTTGTTCTTCCAGAGAAGAATAACTTCAATTAAATAATTTGAATAAATAAGCTCCAGCCGGAATGAAATACTGGACACAAAAATAAAACACCTGATTCTGCTGAGATCTTACATTACGAATAAATCATTTCTAGAGAAACAAGATTAAATAGTCCTGAACTTGACCTTAGGTTACAATTGAGACCCTAATGTCATGCAATACCGAGGTAGGTATCACTATGTCAGCTGGCTGCCATATTGGCACAACGACCTGTCTTGCAGTGTTGCATTCAGTCGCGAAGTGCTCACTAGCTTATAATCCACGTGAATGAAAACGAGTTACTTTTGTATGCCTAAGCACAGATGTGAAGGAAAATATCCCCTTGCACGAGACACGTATCACACAAAAACCACCCATAAGAGATATGAGCCCGGACCTAAAAGAAACGCTTGAGCACTTATACTGCATACCAACACACATTGGGTGAGGAATATTTTGTAAGGGAAAAACAAAAGACAAACATATATGCACCAAGCTTACAAAAAGCACACGCAATCTCACAAGCAAGGGTAGTAAGTGTTTATAGACGCACTACTACACCCTCCCATACAAACACACACACATACATACACGTTGGGAGAAGAAAAATGATTTAAAGACATACAAACACTAAAACATACAAACATAGAAACATATAAAACAATAATTTTTCAAATTGGTCATTTTCCCTTTTCTATTGAGTTTTATAGCCCTAAAAGGGCTGTTTTGTTTTGACAATCCGTTAACGTTTGGGAAGTTTGCCCCATCTATCTGCAGGGTTTCACACAGGATAAGGCCTGCTTCTGCGGAAGGATAAGGGAAACTCTTTGGTGTAAACTCGACAATCCACAAATCCACAAGTCCTCTCGCTTCTTGCTGCTGCAATCTCTTCGTTCCTCAGTCTTCATTTTCTGTTGCAGTCTTTCTCTCTCTGTCCACAATTAGTATTCTTGTTTCACTTCTTCATGAAAGATTTCTTCTATCAGGTCTTCAACCATTTTTATCACATTGGCATTCTTCAATTCCTACGGCTTTCTAATCAGGTTTTGCCGGTCGTGATACAAATGAACGTGGGCTTCGTTTAGCTTAGCTAACCCAATAAGGACTGTTACTGGTTCACGAGTCAAAGATGGGTGGACAGGCTCGCAAGAGTACCGCTTTATAGGCCTCAAATGGGGACGCGATGGAAAATATCCCTACAATATTGGAACGCAGTCGATAACGTGGCCCAGAGCGATAGAGATAGGTGAAAGATCATATATTCATACAGTGTCAATAAAAACAACAAACACCATTGTCAAAAAGTTCAACAATTTTAATGACAACAAGAAACTTCTCAAATACAAATCAATAAGTGAACAAGTTTTCAAACACAAACATATTCACGAGGTTGCCAACGTTGTGGAGTCAAACTCGAATTCCACTGATCCAGTTCATTTGGCCATCGACGCACAATACGTTTCCTAAATAAAGACAAAAGATAACTATAATATTCACAAAACCATGTTTCTACTTTATCATCGTTTAGAGCATAATTTCTATCAAAATAAGTCGCAAAATGTTCTATGCGATATTCAAGGCTGCATTGATGAAGAAAAAGCACACAATATTGTCCACACCATATTATTCCTTGTATTCTCTCATTATAGAATCGAGTTGGTACAGCATTTCTTCTCAGAAAGTTAACGATGCCGTCTTCTAAAGGCGGGGATACATGAGAATCAAAATTGTCCACATTGTGATCGTTAGGAAAGTGGACGGCTACCCAGTGGGTTTCTGGTTGATTTTCGTCTGTGTTGATGACATAGGACTGAGTGTCTTTAGGCTTGCGATGAGGAAGCTCATCGTTAGCACACACGACAGGATACAAAGAAAATGTGTATGAACTTTGCGTCAGAAGGTAATGAAGTTCTAGGTGTCCATGTTTTCTTTCACAGGTAATAATAAGTCCTCAAAGTAATACTGATTTTTAAAAATCGTCTGCCAAGTAAGTAGCTCAAAGTTTCGTATCCTTACTATGTGGAAAGAGAGCTTCGATGCACTGGATCTCCAGAGAAGTCATTGGAGGAGAGGAATAGTCACGAAAGCCTTTATGACAATGATGCAACAATTTTTCTTCGGATATAAAACCCCAAGCATCATCCGATTTCTCGTTCGACTTTTCTTCTTGGTTCATCATCATACATTTATCGTGTTGAATCTGACTGGGATGATTGTTTCGACATCCATAATAATATTGGTCGCTCAGAGCTGTACCTTTTTTCAGTAAGGTGTTTAGTAAAAAGAAGACTAAATGTTCTTTTTCTGGCCATCTCGATATTATGAATGACTGTCTCTGTCTTGTTTTCCTGCAGTATTTTCTTCATCTGGCTCAAAGACATCATCGTCCTCCATCTCTAAATAAGCTCCGTATTTCCGCCTTGTTCTTTCTGTAGCATGAACGAGGAAAGGATGCCTTGGTCAGAATAGTGCAGCGCGTTTTTAGGAGCCTCTCGGCGAACCAAAAGGTCTTTTCCAGTTTGAAGCAACACATCGTTTCCATTCGCAAGAAGGCTTCTTTGGGATTTTGTTTGTCGATGAAACATTTTGGAGAATTTCTTTTCCTTGTTTCAAAGCTACATCTTTAAAAACGTGCAATCCTCGTGTCACCATCGGCTTTAAGGCGGGGACCATCGAGCGAAATGCATATTTGAGTATATCTCCTAAACCATATCCTCGTTGTCTAGCGACTCCTAGGTACACAGAATACATGACATACAAGTAGCTAGAGAATTGTTTTCGAAAATGTAGTTTCGCCTTGACGTTCCCTTTCGAGAATGGAATATCTGTCCAAGATCTCCGTTCATACAATGTTGACACTTTCGAAATACGACTTGGTAACAGGCAAATAATTAGGATGTACAACTTCACGGTGAATACGATGCGTGTTTCCACCCTCATTGTAATCTGCCATCAAAGAATCCACTTCGAAACGAATGACTCGCAGTAACCACTCGGTCGTTCCCACTACGTTGTACTCCATCACTTTGGAGTACACAAACATCAAATTCATTTCTTGCTTTAGTTGTACAGGGTATCTTAAACACTTAAAAATTCGTCGTTGCTGTTGATGGCTTTCTTGGGGCCGTTAGAGGTGACCCCATCCAAATTAACATACAACTCAGAACAAAAAGTAATATTTAAAATTTTGGTTTCCGAAAACTACATGTCCAAACAGTGATATATTTTACAGTGCTCGATCTTGACAAGTTTGTTGTGTTGAGCAGGGCTTTACTAATCTGTTCGTCGAACCTGGAAGCAATCGTTGTCAGCACATATTGAGAGTAAAATTATTACTTCACAGGAATTCTGAAGGTTCAGATGTTCAATCAAGGATTGGTTGGCGATGACTTTTGAAGTCGCACACCAGAAGATCATTTTAGTCGAAGCGTTCTTGCACTTGTTCGTTCAGGATGTCGACCAAGAAAGTGGTTTGATTTTCGGTGATATTTATAGGTTTGCGTGAAATGAATGAATTCTACCAATACGACTTCCCAATGCTTTTCGTGGTCCAATTTGATGGCCAGAGGTAATTTTGCCGTGAAATAGCACAAGGTGTTGTTGAGAAACATATCAATGAAACTGTCGCTGGGTAACGTTAGGAAAAATTGCTTATTCATAATCCGAGGGTTCTGCTTTCAGAGGAGTGACTCGATGTAAATGGAGTTTCCAAAAAAGAGAACTCTTACAGCTGTGGGTTATGGGGCGAATGGCTTTGGCCGCAAGATTCCCGTTGTTACTAGAATATTTAATTGGAGGATTGGGTAGAAGGTAACCGATTAAACGGCTTTAGTACAATGGTCCACATTTATTTATCTCCTTATTACAAACTCGGATTAGCGATGGATGCTCCGACGAGACAATACATCACATATCAAATAGATTTGGCAGAAAAAAGGCGATTTGCATTTAAGTGACACGTTCTCCGCACCACACCCACAGGGTTTGCTTTTGTGGATCTTGAAGAGAACTATGAGAAGGAGCGGTCGTTCCTGCTGTGTTGAACGGCATGATGGTCATTTGCTTTTATAGATGATGATTTGCGACCAAAGAATTAAAATCGGGGGATAACATTTCCAACGCACTATCACTTCTTCGACCAGGCATTTGCCTAATTTGATGGTTCTTCGATCGAGAATGTGTTCGATGTCGTACACATGGTCGTCTTTTTTGATCACCAGTTGTAACTCGGCAAAAAAAACATTCCTTTTAACACTTCCCGTTCACGTTTTCCAGTTTATAGACGGGAGGATGACGGCTTTGCACTCGTCCAATGACACGTAAACTATTCAGTAGTCCAGTTCGGTAGATAACCTCTGTCGAAGGGTTTGGTTTCTCCAATGCGCAATAAATATCCCGTCGTCAACAGGCCACGTTTCCTGGGGGTAATAGTGGACATTCCAAGCAAACACTCAAACGCAGTCACTTCGTTGTCGGAGGTTCTTCTTTGGGGGCGTATCCGATGCTGCGATGGTATATTTGATTGCAAGCTTTGACCAGACGCGATAAGACATCGATGTACTTGAGGTTGTGTTGATGCGTAAAATATAGCCTCATGCGTTCTATTAATGGGTGTTGAAAACGTTCCACGATGCTGGTTTTGGTTCCTGGATTATCGGTGATGAAAACATGGATGTCTCCTTCCTTCAATTCTTTGTTGAAAACTTGGTTCAGAAATTCAGTGCCTTTGTCTATTTGTCATCGAAAAGTGTGAAGACATCATTGTTTCAACGCTAGTTTTAAAGCTCACACTAACTCGAAGATAGTTTTCGAAGTCAAAAAGCACGACACAGGCAAATTTGGTAAAGACGTGGATGACACAAGACAAATATTTGTAGCCGCGATTGTACGTACCCAAATGAGAGATAATCAGCTAAATCAGCTTGCAATTGATGCCCTCCACCTTGGTTCGACTTGTGGAAAATTTTCGTAGAATTGGTTTGTGCAACGTGTACGTTTCTTATTCCTGTAACCATTGTTGAACCTCGAGTAAACGGACACTTTTCATTTGGGTTTTGGCAGCACGATACAATTGTTTCAACTCCTTAGTAAATAGCAGGATGGGCAAGATTGTAGTAAATGCAGGCTAAAAGATTTTCCATCAGGACTCTCTTCGATAAGTCTTCTACTGTTCACTGATGCTACTCTTGGTATCGTGGGGCTTGGAAACTGCTTGACATGTCCGACTTGTTTGAGGAGTAGGAGCTGAGGGTGGTATCTGTGATGGTAATGAGGTCACATTTTTTCTTGCTTTCTTTTTCTAACTTCTGGCTTCCCTTATGTCGTTTTGACTTCTGCCGAAGAAGGGTCGACAACAACTTGGCTTTGAGTTATTCTTGTTGGGGCGAGGTGGAAGGGGTCAAAAAGAATTCTGCGAACGTACTAGTGATGGAACCGACGGCATTAAAAGACTTCTGGTGCGTCTTCTTCCTCTGGTATCCGTGTGACTTGGTAACTGGGGTGGTGACTTGGCTATTCATCATGGCTTTGAAATCTTTCAAAGACGATTTGACTGGACCGTTGAGATTTTTCCGTTTCTGACAAATCGGTATGATCCATCAACGATTGTAAACTTTGTTGTAACTATGACATCTAGGTCAGATTAATATTGGGAGGTAAAAGAAGTGTCCGTTGGTCTTGCTAACGATGGAATTCGACTCATCATTTGTAGGGCACTAAAGTTAGGTTTCGTTCTTTCTTGAGATTCTAAAGCAAAAGTATGACGTCTTTCTAGAAATGAGATCCTTTTTTATTTTGTTCGTCCTTAATTCTTGGTGCTTGCTAAAACTTGTCCAATAGGCCCTCCCCAAAAAGGAGCAGCCACTCCGTATAGCAAGGATCCTATCAGCATGGGTAAAATTCTTTCAAGTTGCACGAACATCTTTTTCTTTTGACCAAAGTGTATTTTCTTTTGGACCATTTGGCGAAGATCATTCTCATGTTTTCCTAAGCGTTCTTTCAGATGCGTGGACAAAGGTACCTTTCCTTTCAAGAGGTTCAAACAACACAGATTTCTTTCAGGGTCACTTGAATGATTTGTTTTCACATGAGTAAATGGGCTTTCGACAGTACCGACAACACGTCCCAATGTTTGGCTAGGAGGCAGTCCTTTTCATTTTTCTATTTGGCAGGAGAGTGTGGTGGTGGTGTGCACTTCTTTTGAGTGATATCTTTTATCTTTCAGGAGCAGAAACATTGAAGTGAATTGCTTAGCACAGGTCTTTTTAATACTGAAATATGTCTGCACTGATTGTCGGCACGTCATATCAAGTTCAAGATGGGCATCACTCGACGTTGAGGGGTTTGCAGCTGACTAAATTGTGACGGTTTTTGTTTGGATAAATTCAATAACCTCTCTAAAATTCCAGATCTCACTTGCACTTTGATCTTGGGGGAGGATACCTTTTTAGCTGCCGCCGCTGGCTCTTAAGAAGAAGAGGTCGTCAGCGCAGAAGGTCCTTTAGAAACGAGTTTCCATTTCTTCATCAATTTGTAAAAGACGCATTTGAAAACGGGTTTGGCTGGAATCGCGAGCAAAGACGAAGAGACACTGTTACAGAATGTCGTGGTTTGGGGGAGTACGGTTGCGGCCGAGCAGCACTGCCTCTCTTTCTGGTAGAAGCTGTTTTCTGGGGACTTTTCATTTTCTTTGGATGTAACCTGGTCGTGGCACCATCGCTCTTCTTTGAACGTCTTTGGTGAGATGCTTTTTCTTGGTGGTTGCTGCTGGGACATTATGATTCCATTTTAAGCGGGAACAAATAATGACACCACCTAGAGACCCGCTACCTCCAGGTTTCAAAATGATTTGCTTTTTAGCTTGGTTATTGATATTTGCATCTGCTAGTTTTAACCAAACCACTGTGTATTTCTCAAAAGAGAGTTTGCCTTGAAGTAACTGGCTCGATATTACTGGAAACCTTCGTTGAATATCTTTGAGACTGGCTTCTAACGCATGGGCACTCGTGGATTTTTTCGCGACTGATGCCGAACAGAGCACGAATCAATTGCGCAGGAAAATGAAATTGAAAGGAAGTCATGTTAACGATTGTGAGGCGGAAAAGATATGCTGGAGGATATTATAGTTTTCTGGATGCCGAAAGGGACGTGTAAATGACAGGTCCTCCTTCTTGGCATCAGTAATGAAATGGATGGGTACAAAATCGCAAATAATAGGGTGTAGAGGGTATGTTTGGGAGATTTTTTCATCTTTTAAACTCTACGTTAACACGAGGCGATTTGTGCTAGTTTGGGGTTTTAGAAAATAGATACGATGTGATGAATAGTGTGTTTGATGCATTTCATGTTATTTTTTTCTTTTTGGTCTGATAGTTGGTGAATGCAGAATACTGAAGGCGTTTAGGATATAGTGATTGGGGTCTTGGATGGTATAGGTGGTGAGTTAGAGAGTATGGTTGTGCAATTTAATCTCCTTTTTCTACACAATATTCCATTATTCTGAACGTTGATGTGGGATATAACACCCTACAGAAAGCATTTTGGATTTTGTGTATAGTGTGTTGGATGGTAAAGTTGATGTGTTGAAGGGTATATGTGTGAGATTTCATTTTCTTTTAAGCTTTACGCTAACACGAAGTGTTTGGTGTGTGTGTGGGGGTGGGTGGGTGGGTGGATGGGTGTTGGACGGTAGAAGTGATGTAATGCACAGCATGTTTGTAGCATTACTTGTAATTTGTTTAAAAAACCTTCCAGTTTGGTCTGATAGTTGATGTGTGGAGAATTGACAAGGCGTTTGGGCTAGTGTGTTTGGAGACCTGGATGGTATAAGTGGTGTGTGATTCTGTATTGGTTGGATTTCATCGTCTTATCTTACACTCTGTGTGTATATAGGGTGTTGAATGGTATGTGTGTTGAGTGATTGAATGTCTTCTTCAAATATTGTACCCAATCATAATACCTTCGGAGAACTACTACTACCTCGCAAATCAAGCCCTCCCGGATACTACTCATTGCTAAAGGAAGCTGAACGTTGTCTGTCGGCCTATGTGGCGGTCAGGAAAAGTGAGCTCCCCTTAGGTATAAGACTTGGGCAAATCTAAGAACCTCTCAGTTACTTCTTCCGCTTGTGCCAAGAAGCACGCTATCGTCACGAAATACCTTGCAAAATCCAGTATCTACTTGGAAGATATACCACTACAAGTTGGAGGAGGTTTTCACTTCTAGGGAACTTGTATTCCATCTATATTTCCATATTTTTCTCTTCCTATCACAACAAGGTTCTTCTTTTGCAAGTTGTTAACACTTTTCGTCGTCACAGAGTTAGGTACTTGCACATGGAACATAAGGGGCTTCACATTCAGTTCGGGCTTTAATTATTTTATACGTGCAAGCCCTTAGAGCTTACATAACTCCTATATGTGTGTTATTACATTACAATCGGGTACATATTGGTGAGTTTTTATTCCAAGGAATTCGTAACGTCCAGGCGCCAGCTTCAGTGCTTTACTTGTATAGCCGGACAATGTGCCTTTTTTCCCTACAAGTATTGCCTCATAATATATATTGTCGCACCTACTATGTACGTCTCTTTAGCGGTGCCTCAGTTACATTTTCTGTGAAGTTTTTTGTGTGTACATTTTTGTATTGCTTCCGCTCTGGTCGGACAAGTACATCTCAGCTCTCTAAACATGTATTATTCAGTCGCATCTTGCTCATGCATGTTTGTAAAGGCACTATTTTGAGTAATGTTTATCTATATAAACATTCTTCATATATAACGATCACTTAGTTGCTAGCACGTGTAGCCTAAGAGACTTCACAAGTTAGGTTCGGGCTACATTATTTATGTGTGCACGATTTTATGCTCTTAAGAAAATCTTTATATATGAATATTTCCATCTTTTCTGGTACATACAGGTGAGTTTCATTTACCACGGTGTCCTTAGCATTGGAACACCATGCTTCAATAATTCTTCCTGTCCAGGCCGTCTTTGACCTTCCCAACAGGTAGCATTGTATTGAGATCGTCTGCTATAACGTTTTATTCCATGTGAGCTGCTTTTGGTATAGCTCTTTGCCCACATGTATTCAAACACCACGTGCATGCCCGCAAGGTTATAACTTCCCCCCTGTGCAGGTAGTATTGTCATTATATTTTACCTGTATGGTTCATTGCTTTATTAGACCCTTATCAATTTCTGGGTCAACCTTTTCATACTTTAGCTCTGCACGGACACTGTGTTCTAAACACAGGTGCAGGGCTACAGTTTAATAAAATTTGCTATATTCTGTATTACAGATTAGAACTATGGGAAAAGCGCAAACACGCAGATCAGAACGAAGACGTCGGAAGCCCGTATGCTGACTTTTTCCTCAGATTGAATCTTTAGGGAACAAGGGAGATAATTCATCTTACCCTTTAACCATGAAGCGCCGGACATCGACACTCTCGGAAATGGCTCCGGCACACAAGTCACCACCACAGCACTCAGCATTTTGGAACTCCCTCTACTTTGCCTACTCTGGGTCCGACTCCTCTTACGGAACAGAGAGGGACAGAGCTAAGAAACATCCATTTCCCTTCTCATTCAACAGACATACGGATAGGTTATATTGATTAAATATACCACAACCCGTCCCAACTGATGATCCTAACGATATCTTCCACACACGGTAGGCCTATTTCCGTTGCGACCATATACTAGTGATCACGAAGGGCCAAACATAGGTTACAAGTTCAATCAATAACAACCCAACTTCCACTACGTCGAACTCGACTTTTGCAGACATGTGGACAGACCAGTCTAATTCATACCACCTCGAGATATTCATTTTGCATGATACCACTAGTAGTTCCTCACGCTTCAACAGATGTCGCTTCGCTACTTCTCTACAATCTGACACGAGAAGAGCCTCTTGACTCAGCAACTGTCTTGTAGTCACGGTTTCTAATTCATGGGTTTTTCTAGTTTAGTGAGCAACAGACCTCGTCACTCATCGCCAGCTAAGTCTCAAGCGTGACAGGGGATGGTAGCCACACCCCACACAACCAAGATGATGTCGCTTGTTCTCCAGTACCGTCATCTATGATACACGGGAAGATGCAGCCTTCTGTTCCTTCATTTAGGACCTTCTCGGCCCCCGGAGCTAACTCTTCCTCCTCCTTTCAGTTCCAATAACAACCTGGACCAGAGCTCCAGCATCTGTTGATCTTACGACGGAACAGAATGATTCTGACTTCAGTTACTTTCTCAGTCTGGGAGAATTACAGACGTTCTGACCCGCCTTCATCATCAGCTCGTGGGCGGTTGTAGCTTTGCCCTACAAGAGTATTTCATTGATCCCTACCAGTTGACAGTGATATCGCCGCTTGGGGGCTGAAACAGCCACACTCCATATGTATAGATCGGATGGCCTTTGTTAACACTCGGCAGTTAGTGCGAAATATCGTTGCCGCAACTTCGTAGTTGGACTTTCTTTCTCTTTGGCAATCTTTCAGCCGACTGAACATAGATTATCTTCTCCCACTCCGAATACCTTAGGGCATGCATGGGAGTCCGTCTCAAGAATGTCCCGAGTACTGAGCAGAGCCGCTCATCACACTTTGGCCAATGACGTAACGATGCTGCCAGTCCAATTGGCGGAATGCAACTCTGTGCCCTCTGCCTGCGTTTACCAGAAGGACCACTCTACGGCTAAGCTAGGAGCACAACCTTTATCATCTAACCATTTGTTTAACGTCCAGACAATAAGCAATCAAAGAGACATGTGTCCCTCCTTTCCACAACCACAGCGTCGATACGGGGACAGTACGGGGGATCAACAAGAGAACCCATAGGCCCAATCATAGGACACGAACCTCTGAAAAACGTCCCATCAAAGCTTCACCCATCGAAAGTCATATTTTTTTCGCATACCAAGTGGATATAGCACGGAGAGGGGTCTATCGTTCGTTCCACACCTTTTCTTGATCATTACGGCAAACGACTCTCTACGTCTGGTCATCGGCCAAAGCGCCCTCAATCCATTCATCCACGTCACTTGGTTCCCACTGGAAACACGACAGCGCATTTTGAACGCTATCCATGAGGGAGACTTTTCTATCACTGTGGACTTAAACAGCACAGAATTTCATGTTTCCATTCACATGGCTCCCAGGACGTTCCTGCGATTCGTTTACAAAATCGTATACCAATTCTTGGCACCCCAATTGGGGCTCAACGTCGGTCCTTGGGTTTTCACTCACTTGACAAATTGAGCAATGCCGCATGCCTATACCATTTTAATGGCAGCAACATGAAGTTACCTGGACGACATCCTGCAGCAACATCAGTGAGTTAGCTCTAACGAGACATGATAACCCTTGCTACCCATCTGGACATCTCATTAACAAACTAAAAAAAAAAAATCCGACCTAGGACCATCACACGACTTGTACACCTAAGTATGGAGTTCAATACACAGGCATCATATTTCATCTCCCTCAGGATAGGGCATTGAAACGACCCATGATAGCACTTTACTTTCGAGGAAATTCTATCCCCACGTGAATCCATTCGCCTGCTAGGCTTGCTCAATGCTGCAGTGGACCTCATGGTCCTAGGTCACCTCATACTGCATTGCTAGTGTTTCATCTGAACGAATGGAGTCTTCAAGTTTGCCCGCTGAATTACTCCCTCACCATCGGCACACAATTCTGAGGCCTTATCTGCGGAATTGGGAGCAACATAACTTTGCTCACGGCGGGTATGCATCTACACGTCCACCCGCTCGAGATTAGTTTCTAACGATGCAAGTATGGAACGCCGGGGAACCCACTTACTTCTTTTCAGGACGCAACTGGTGCATACTTTCCCCGGGAACGATATCTTCCTGTCAATAATTCTGGAGAGGAGGGCCATTGTGAAAGCCTTTTACCGGTGGCAGAAATATATTCTTAGCGAGGGAGTTCTCATTCTGTCCGACAAGTCTACAGCGGTGCCTTATCTCAAGCAACAAGGAGAAACCCAATCCTACAATGGTGGTATATCTTTAGCAACAAGGAGGACCCCAGTCCCCAGATATATGAGTGATGGTGTGGGACTTTCTGAAGTGGCTTTGTCATCAACAAAGCCACACATATGCTCTCCATATGCCGGGACGGCTCAACGTAACGGCCCACTATTTCTCCCAGATCAATCAACTAGTACAGAAGGAATGGTCTCTCCATCCCTTTGTTCTCACTCAAAAATGTACCCGATGGGACTGGCCGTTGGTGAACCTGCTTGCTTGCGATAAGGTGGATTTCCAAATTCCTAACCTTTTGTCTCTTCTGTCCCGGACCCAAAAGCTTGGACAGTCTACGCACTATCGTTGGATTGGAGCGACGTGAACGCACACACTCACCCTGCAACACCTCTGATTCCAAAAGTGAAACAGAAAGCCACATAATCAGCTTGTTGCCTCATCCTCATCTTCATCGCACCACTCAGATTAGGGGAGTTGTGGATCAAAGACCTCATCAATCTTGTATCGGAAACCCCATCAGGTAATTCGGGTTTTCCTTCATTTAGTCATACAACCACGGCGGCAATTGTTTTAACCTTGTCCGGAGATCCCGAACCTGTATGTCTGGATCATATCAAACAGACCCCAGACTTAAACATTTATCGTAACCAGTAGTGGAGAGAACCGCTCAGGCGCAACGGCCTTCCACTCTGAAAGCATATGAAGGCAAATGGCAGATTTTCATCCATTGGGGAGCAAACGAACATATCCTGCCTCTCCAGGGTTCTATAAGCCATATATCTAATTTCCGCCTCTGGCTCTTCGAAGAGAGAAAGTTAGCACCGACTACGATCAAAGGTTACCGCTCCACGATCGCCGACACCTTTCGTAGGAGAAAGAATATCAGGCAAACCAAGGACTCGTACAACATTCTCGCCAACTCTGCATACACAGCCAAAAACGTTCACCCCATGCCCTTAGCGGAACTTGTCTTGGTTATTAAAGTGGCTGGACAAGACACTTTTTGAACAATTCAAGGGCGTATCTGGAGCTCCCTTTCCTGCAAGAACTGCTTCCTCATGGCGTTAGCGACGGCAGGCAGAATTCGCGAAATACATGCCATTTCAGCAGACCCGAATTACATAAAACTTCCGATAAGACGCGTCAGTTTTATTCATGACGGCATTCTTTTTCATCGACAAGAACCGTCTTCCTTCCACGGGTAACCAAACTTTGGTCATGAAACGTCTGTCTCATCCAGACACATCAACTGAAGACCACCTACATGACCCAGTTTGTGCTGTCATGTGGTGCCTTAATTAGAACAGAGCCTTTGCGTCGAGGGAAATCAAGCTTTTTCTTCTTCTCATACACGGAAAGGAGGATCTATCAGAACAGATTATCTTGTCCCGGAGTAAGGGGGTTGTTCGCTTAGCATATAGGAAAATAACCTCAGCTCAAATGAACTTATTAAGTACTTTTGCTCACGAGGTTCAAGCAGTTGAAACCAACCTAACATCAGCCTGGAACTGTTCGATAACCGTTATCATTCAGACTGTGGGATGGAGATCGGATTTCACATTCTCTAGCTTTTATCTTCGAGATCTGTCATCCCAGAGGGCCCAATTCGATCTGGCAGGACCTATATCCGCAGCTCAGTAGGTCACCTTCCAGGTCGATGGACATCTTAAGACGCGGATTCACGACTTCTTCTTGGTTTGTGAGGGAAACGTTTTCCCCTTTTGAAGCCTCTCCCTGACAGATGGAATCCCCTCCAGTCGTGTTACCTAGAAGCTGTCTCTCATATCATAGCAGACAGGAGATGATATCTCCGGGGTAAGGGGATGTACGTCCCACCAACTCTTATCTATTCTCCTCAGTTATGATTTGGTAACGTATTTGAAGAAGAAATCAATTTTTCCTAGTAAAATGTTTCTTGGAGAATACGTACCCGATCATAATACCTTAACACCCTACCAGCCTCTCCGCAGTTACGCCTATAGAGAGCCTGCCGTTAGCAGTAGTAACTGAGAGGTTCATAGGCATTGCCGCCAAGTGATACTCCGAAGGCGAGATCATTCTGCCTGACAGCCACATAGGCCGGCAGACAACGTTTACCTCCATTTAGCTAAAAGTAGTATCTGGAAAGGCTGGATTTGCGAAGTAGTAGTAGTTCTCCTAAGGTATTATGACTGGGTAAATATTCTCGAAGAAACATATTTTCTAGGAAAAATTGGTGTTTTGTGATTTCTTTTTCATATCTTACATTCTAAGATAACATGAAGCGATTTGGATAGTGTGTGTATGGGGTAATGAATGGCATAGAAGTACTACGCTTACTCGTGTGGTTGCGTATTTTGAGATTTGTTTGTGTTTGTCTTCATAAAACATTCTTTGCATTCTCCTCATTTGCCTAATGTATACTCTTTCCAAAAAATATACTTTTATTTGTGTTATATAAGCTCAAACATTTAACATAGTTTCCCATGCTTACCTATAGTAGCGTTTATTGAGGTGAATTAAGTTCATCCATTTGTAACGCAGATGCCATTTTTCCTCAGTGACGATAATGCCGTGACGTCACCCACGCAAATTACCACTTAGACCATATTCCCTTTGGGCTTAGGCCAATGAGCAAATCCCATTGTGGCTCAAGAGCCACATACCACTAATGACGCCACTCATGCAAAGAACAAATAATTTTATCAGGATAAGGCCATTCATGAAAAACATTTTATCATGAACAGGTCCTCCGTACACTCGACCTTATTGATTTGAGCATGCACTATTATCAAAATAATTATGATCTGAAAATATCTGTTCAGTTTTAAGTGATTCCATACTTTAAGTATATCTATTTTTTGTAACTCCTGGCACATGAGTTTTTTTAATTATTGTAATTTTTATTCATGGCTGTAAGTTGTCCATATTTTCTTGAGTTATATTTTGCCTACGTGACTAGGGTCCGTTAAGAGAGAGCGTAAAACTACATAAGATATATACATAGAATCGTACTTGTGTGTTGACAATTACTAATAATAATCTTAATAATAAGGCTTAATGACGACTTTGGGTTAATTTCTCATTAGCTCATTGGGGATTGTACGGTTCTAGAAGAATTTAGTAACTTCCCATTGGTTGGGTTAGGTGGGATGAATCGGCAATTTCGAGATACATTGAGTAGTAAGATCTATTACATAGGCTATGTTGAGCAGCAGGAGGGGAGGAGCAGCCAAAATATAGTGGAGACCAAGTAATTGGAGGGGCCCTTCATCAAGGCCACGTTTTGCAAAATGGGGGCTAAAAATGCTGTTTTAGCAAAGTAGTGTTGAGTTGTTAAACTATCCAAAGGCCAATCCGAGGCTTGCAAGAGAGACCGACTCCCAAAAATGTACATAGCCGATTTTTGGGGGGCCCCTCGTTAAGGTCACGGAGTTAAAAAAAAAATGCTTTTATAGCCAAGTGATGTTGACTCATTAAACTATCCAAAGGCCAATCCAAGGCTTGTATGTAAGCCGGGTTTACTGTCCATAATGGGGCCCCCCCCCCCCATTCAAGGCCCTATTGTGAGAATGCTGATCTTAATCTCAGGCTAATCTGTTGAATCTTGGATAATTGTTTTTTTTTCTTTTTGCGCAAACACACTACCTGGCGAATCGTTAAGTGCGAAACGAAATTTTAGAGAGTCAGATGGCTGTCCAGGCTGATTTTCAATGTTGTTAATTTTGTAATAAAGCACACACACACCCTATGTGAACCCCGGGTGCTATAGAATGAACAACCATATCTTGGGTTCGCGGGGGTGGGGTGGAGGGACTAGGGTAAGTGCACCTGGGTTAAGTTTACAATTACCCATTAAACGATAGTTCGTCTTTTTTCAATGTGTCGCGTTCACCCCCACTTATATATAATATTTTTAAACGTTGACAATACGTCAGTCTTGCTTTCTTGTTGCGTGAACACTCCACCTGACGAATCGCTAAGTGCGAAACGAAAGTTTAGAGATTCAGATGGCTGTCCAGGCAGATTTTCAATTTTGTTAATTTTGTAATCAAGCACACACACACGCTTAAGTGAAACCGGGTGCTATAAAATGAAGACCCATATTTTGGGTTCGCGGGGGTGGTGGTGGACCAGGTAAGTGCACCTGGGTTAAGTTTTGTGAGTTTACAATTACCCATTCAGCGATAGTTCCTCTGTTTCAATATGTCGCTTTCACCATCTTCCATCCCCACTTATAAATAGTTTTTTTTTAAAACGTCGACAATATGTCAGTAACGCTCCTGGGAATCGAACATGTGAGGTAAGTTTCCACAGGTTGATTGAAAGTCTTAACTAACTCGGCCATTGTCTCGATTGAGAATATACGGCTGAAATAATTTATATGAACTATATCAGCTGTGCTGTTTTCACAGCTAATCACAGGTATATTCGCACAGACATATCAAACATTAGTGTACACGGCGTTTATTAAGTGTCTGAGCATTCCAGTTTCAAAACAGGTATTTGTTGCCTCAGGCTGGAAAATCACGGGTGCTTTTATCAGCGATCAATTCATTACAAGTATTTTGGCACGTAGCGGGGGGGGGGGGGATTTTCAATGTCTAAATAGTGTCGAATTGAAATTTGTCAATTTGCTGCGGTAAAAAAAACATACATTACTAAAAGACTGAAATCTAGTGTCCACTGTGGTTTATACACTATACCATTTAAACGATCCTGATATTAATGCTCTTGCGCCAATTGAAACAGGCACGTTAAATTGCGTGGCTCAGCGTGTCAGAAAACATTTTGTTAAGTCGAGGAGTGAAAACGGACTAATAGAGTCGAGAATAAAAAACACATCACAATGGGAAGATTCTCTTGGGGAGAGAGCCAAAATAAATGACGCAGCAGTGTTGGAAAAACAATTAAAATTTTCAGTCGTGGTAAAAACAATTACAAACGAGATCTTCTACAATTCCGGCAACAATCATAGTAAGGGCGCCCCAATAGCGATTATAGACCATAATTCACAATCCTGGACTGAATCAGTAACGAAAGTTTCCTCTGGAAAGAACAATGCGATTTTATGACGGCGATATTTTTGAGGAGATTTATAATATTAGTGCACGTGACTCTGTGTCTGTCTGGCTATTTCACGGAGACGACCCAGATTTATCTGCAGCGGGTTTATCCACCACAGATAAATCAACATTTGATCAGTTTGTGCAAGCGTCTGGTACACTTTATCGGAAGGAATCTCTCCAACGTACGATGACAAGGATTGTAATAAAATATGACGGCGATAGTGAACAATTACTCAATAACTATTTTACCACGTCGTCTGTTGTGGCTCATATAGAGCAACAAAAAATTCATGGCGTCCAACACCGAAAGAATTTCACGACGATGTATCACGTTCTTGTGTCGAATTGAGACGTGGTGGTATCTGGAACACAAAATATGAATCCGTCGATATGATCTCAGTTGACAACGTTGCTTTCTACCCTGCGGCATTTCTAGGACTCGGCGATTGTAATCAGTATTTTCAACGATTCAGTTGTCCAACATACAAAATGACTAGAGTTGCGATAAACGGTCAGTTTCCTAGATATGATCTTACCGGATTTGCCGAGATTGAATCATTCGAGTTCTCAGCGAGTATTTATTCTGTGATATCGATCTGGTTTGGTCGTCATTTTAATAAAATGGACACAAAATTAATCTCGAAGATTGCTGTGCAAAAAATCAGCATGGCTGGGCTCCAATAGTGCTATTACGATATTTGTTAGATGGCGGTATTTTAACGTCGCTGACTGTTACATCAGCGATAATATCGTACTGGCCACAAAATCTGTCTAGTTACCACGCGATGACAAAGAGATCTGCAAAAAATTATCGGTAAATTTACGCAGGGGGTCGTCATCTGATAATCTGATAATAAACACCGCTGCAAAAGATTAATCATGGACCCAGCAGAATTTGATTTTGTGATCGCAGATACAACTTTGAGAGGAGTATTGATGTCGCTGCAAAATTTAATCACAAAAAACGGAACAAGTATTGGTACGATAGTCTGCTACTACGATGGTGATTCGCCTGAGTTAACTCATTTGAGATCTTCGATGCTCGAATATGCGTGAATAAATTTGTTATCAATGATTAATCGGTTTTCAGCGGATGCTGTTAGAATCGCCGCGGATTCTTTTTATATAAGTCGATCGAAAATGGATCTTAAGAAACCATTTATGGACGCAGCTCCGACGCGTACAGAAGCTACGCTTCACGCCGCCATTGACGAAGTCAGCAGTAGCTGCTATACCGCGGCCGACTATGCTGGTCATGGAGAGACTCGCTGAGGTCATTGGAGCAAATACATAATTATTCTGAATCGGCCGGTGTTAAACCAGTCGGCGCTTATTATCGAAACGACAAATTATCAGAACCATCATCGTCACCGTCGGTGAATGATCCAATAACGAGATATAGCACAGTATATTTAAATGGTCCTGGTGGTTCTGGTAAAACAACACGTGTGATAGAATTATTTAAAAACTCAGACATGATTGGGTTGACTCCAACTCACCATGCTGACAGAGAGAAGAAACCGCATGGTGTCAAATCGTGCATGTATCACAAATTTTTTCGGTGGCGAGGTGATGTGTGGACACCCAAGCGTATGGGGCAAAAATATATAGCGAGAATAAATGTTTCTCGACTGGCCGTCGACGAAAAACACTGCAATTATGGTGTGCGACGATGCGACAATTACGTTGGCCACTGCGAAAAAATACTGTATGACTATCTTTCGCACGATGAAACATTACGACGTTTGAAATTGCTAACCAGGTTAGTCGGACAAGATTCAGTGTGAAATAATGCGTACCGTAGTTCCAGAGACACCGATGTCTGATTCCTATAACTGATGGCGACCTAATGATCAGAGAGTTATATCCAGGAAATTTGTCCGTAATTCACTTCAGCATAGATAATTTGAGCTCCAGTGATGAAAGTTTCCAACGCTGCCAGTTCCATTGTGTTATCGTCCAGGGGATACACGAAGACAAAATATATTCGTTGACATCCAAGGAACAGATACACAACAGCGACTTGTTCTTAATGATATCGTTGAGGTTCTAGTAGACGCTGTGTGGCAGGCGCTGACGGAGCCATGCTGTGATTACAGGTCACCACGGACTGTAGGTTATACAATAACAATTCATTCATTGCAGGGGCTAACGATCTCAGATACAAATATCTGGATTGTCGACGATCGCATCGAATGTTCAAATTTAATATATTTGGCAGTGTCGAGAGTTACAAAAATATCTCAACTGCGCAGAATTGTCTATCGAGGCGAAGCTGACGACACGGCGTCGGAGAGTCTGTTCCGGGCAACAACGATAAAGAAAATATTAGCTGGTTATGCGCAAGAGAAGACAAAACAAAAACAAAAAAAAGCAACCCCCCCAAAAAAACCCCAGTGCCAGTTTGATCTTGATCTTGAATTTATCATGACGCTCAAACAGGGACAAAATAATCACTACGTCTGTTGGAACACAGTAATGCTGTGGCAAGATTTCCCTAACGACGTGCGATAATTTACCATGGACAGAATCGAAAGTAGTCTAGGCCACACACGCGAAAATGTCGCTCTGATATGTTTTGAACGCAACGCTTCTCCACCCTAGCTACATTGTTTGGCTCGTATCCAACCCAGTGGTAGCTGGGTGTTTTCAGGAATTACCTGTATTTGTCCACGGACAAATCCACGTTGAGGAAGTGTTGAGTCTAATCGATAGATTGGTGGCTTACCACGCTGAAAAGTTTATGCACGGTTGCACACCAGATGGGATCACTTGATCTTGCTGCGCCGCCCTCAAGTTCGCCAGGTTCATATAAATACCTGTCACGTTGCTGCCCAGCACTGGTTGTTGTAGCTGATCTGGTGATTTTTGTCACACGCTTGATCAATCACATTCACCGGAAATTCGCCTGGTTTTGGTTGATATTTTTCGTCGAGTCTAATATCAAGTCGGGTTACAAGAGGACAATAATTGTATTGCGGAAATTGTTTTTCCCCGGGGTACTTCGCCCATAGAGTACCTGGTAATTTCCCGAGTGTCGCGGTAATATCACAGCCAGTGACTGTGGCAGTGATCCGTAACGGTGAGCACTTTAGACCACTCGGCCATTCGAGGCCATCGATAATAAATGTCCCTGATCTCAGCAAATTCATTGTCTGATATTGCACCGACGATTAACCCCGCTGATAGTATCGATGAGATATTTATCCACGCACACGTCGCCGCGTACTTATTTCTGTGTTAATGTAATTTCTTGCTGACACATGTAGATTTTGTTTTTCGCGATAATATTGAGGATATCAGCAACACCAGCAACAACAGTGACAAAGATTCCAACTACGGGAGATATCACTTGAGTCGCTGATAACGTACCGATTAACGTCGTTGTTTAAGCGAGGACAGCGCATATACAACATTGTCGTTGACGATCATTCATCTGAGATGTTGTTTTGTTTCATGATGTGCTCGCCAATGATTTCTTCCAGCAATGCCTTCTACGTACTTGCTTGATTATACCGAAAGGACTGTGTAGGATTCATTATGGTATATACTAAGTTACCGATTAAGGCACTTGCGAGACGAATTCTAGACACCACCAATACGTCGTTTCGGTTAAGACTTTATCTGCTGGTTCCAGTATGAATGTTTCCTCGGTATTTTGATTTAACACGACCGACACGGTTACGGGAAATCTATCGGTAGAATAACCCCATGTGAATCTTGTGAATATCTTAAATTTAGCGGCGCTAACCGCTGAGAGCCTGTACAATCCGGTGACTCATCGGTATGTCTGATGGAGTTGTTTTGTTGTGAGAAAGTTGCCGATCCAGACGCTACTGTGTATACCGCGTTGATGAACGGAGTTGTATGAACAATCTTTTGATTTTTTCGACGATGTCATCCAGTGATGTGCGAATTTCAGTGAGGCCCACTTAATATTACTCGTCTTTAGCCGTCCATGCTGGTCCTGAAAAACATCATCCGGATCAATGGTCTTGTGTTGGATACGCTGACAGATCGGTGTCGCCCTGGGGCGTGCCCTTGGCAGATCTTCCGCAAATATCTACCATTATAAACTATTAACCTGTCTAAAATGATGCCATCTGCTGCCATGCACGACTTTGAGGCGGTGCTGATGACCTTGATGCGGCGTTAAGTACAGCAAGTACTTCTGGACCCCACATTGGTGGATCCGTTATTGTCTGCTTTGGTAATGTTGAATACCAGATTGGTATGTCACCAGCTAAGCCACTATATTGTAACAATTTTTTGGTGGCGCTAATCCATAAAAATCGAAATAAACAACGCTACATTGGTCAGTTGTGTTTGCAACCCAATGAGTACCAAACCAGAACGGTAATCCAGATTAATGATACCAGTTTCAACACGGTTTGGTTTTTCCGGTAACTGATGCGCATTAAAACACCTCTGAAGTTTTATGTTCAATCACCGAGCAGCATCAAGTAAATCAAAATTGGACACGGGGAGCTTTAACGAAGCGTCCTCTGCAGTCTCAGACCTTGACCGTACCACGTTTCTGGTAATCTAAAACCGTGTCTTTTCTTCTTGAGGTCTTTATTCCGGGTCAGGACACTCCGTGTCCTGTTGCCTGTTGCAGCGCCATGCCGACAGCTGTTAAAACGGCGCCGATAGGAGCTGATTTTTCAACAGCTCGAGCTGTGGCGGCAATCAGCGCTGGTATTGACGCTAGCTGCAGAATATACCACCTGTCTTTGCTGTGTCGCTGATCGCATTCGCGGAAAGATCAAGTCGCACACCAGGTTTTGATTTCTTGGCGTCATTTTAGTGTTTAAGCTGAATTTTAGTCATCGATAATTTATTTGGGCCTTGCAACGCTGCTGATTTCAGATATATTTTTGACCCAGAATTCTTCATGGATGCTGATTGCAGCTTTCTAATCTGACCTGGTGTCATAATAACGTTGACTTGATGTTATGACATTATACCATTATGAATGAATAATCTAATCAGGTGTTTGGAAAACACATGTTTGGAAAACACTTACAAGTTTGTAAAACATTCACATGCTTTCTTCGGGCGCATCAACGACTCTCATTCGTTTGCCAAAACCTTCAAGCCGCATTGTTTTGTCTGACAGTATGACAGCGATTGCTCTGTTACCACCAGGACCAGTCAGAATATCATTAACAGTAGATCGGAAGTGTATGTCAATGAAGGATTGTCTGAACAAAGCCAGATGTTCCAACGAAAAATAGTAGATTGGATACGGCGTTGAGAAATCACGCTACAAACCAGAATCAACATTCTGAGCACGCCCCATAAATCTCATCAGGCAATGATATGCCCGTGCTACGTTGTTTTGTTCCAAACTCAGTATTGTCTTCGGATGGTTCCTGATTTCCGTTGATTCTCAGTGAAATCGTAGACACCGCTAATGTGTTAAACACCATTGGGTTTCTTTCTTGATTTTCTAATCTTGTGTTACCTTGAAACGTAACCAATATATGTCGTGGTGCTGAAATTCCCTGTTGAGATGCTATCTGCCATGCAAACGAATTTGCTTTGCTTGTAACTGAGTCTGTGGTCATTGTCAGCCACGACAACGTTGACTTGCCACCGCTATCCATGAACGATAACAAACGCGTTTCTTCTGTTACTGATGATTTTAATGTTGGCATCCACAACGCAAGTTTTGTTAGTATTACTTTACCAGCAGCTGCAGTATTATCTCGCCAGATTGCATCGTTATCTGTGGATTTTCGAACTACCTCAACCGTATGTTTGGCCCTAAAGATAACTCTCCTAACATGTCTGCAGAATCCAAAGATATGTGACAGCGGTATCACACAGCTGAATCTTCCTTGAGCATCAATTTGAGATCGTCGTGCTGCAAATGCCAGGTTAGATTCTTTATTGGCGCCATGGACTACCGGACTACGTCGGCGTCAGCGGCGCCGGCGAGGTTTCTTGGTCGTCTTATATCATACTATGTATGGTTAGGATGGTCAGTAATATCCTTTGAGAAAATCATTGATAGACCAGCAGACCTTTAATAATCATAGGAATATCTTGCAAGGCCGAGTATCATCGTTGCAACATTAACGTCATTGTGACTTTCTTCGATTTGTCTACTGTTAATCATATACACGGCGCTTTTAAATAACGCTATAACACAGTTATTAACAAATGAACATTTGTCATATGCAGCGTATTGATTATTGTTATCTCTCAAAAGTCTACCCTGAACTTCAATAAATGCCTCGACGGGCAAGAAATACCTGGATTTATCTAGGACTTGTGGTTCGATTTGCCCACGTTGGTTTGGTTCTCCTGCTTCATAAGAACAATACTGATAGTCACGCACCGACTCATTCTTGAGTACTGGTGCATCCATGTCAAATGCGGGATCAGACACACGCTTCAACATTTTTATTATATTCACTGCTATCTGAAATGATGTTCTAACACCGATCAATATCACCGACGACGACGGGCCAGATCACTAACTGCTATTAGATTTGCGGATATATTTTTTTTCCATCTCGGCTGCAGCTTGTTTTGTCAGAGATGACCCACCAGCTAATTCTTTCAACCGCTCACTGACACTTGCTAGCGTTACTTCGGGGCTGGCCAGTTTTACTGGCTATGGTCGGACCGCTTGTGGCCTGCGTCTCCTGAGTCTATCCCTGATTCTTGAGAATGCTTTACCAGCTGCATCATCAACAGTGTCAATACACTTATCACGAACAACTTCGATGGCTTTCATGCCTAATTGTTTTGCAATCGGAATAACTTTTGGGGCCATCCTTCTCAATAAACAATGAATAATATCGCCGAGTCCATCTTCGTAGCTCGCGCTATAAACAGATAATGGTGAATTTATCACCCTGACGCTTTCAGGTCCACATTAGGTATTGTGTATAATCTTGTTATTTTGTTATCGCTAATCTAATTGATCACTCACTGTAATAATCTTCGGTAATTTCATCGATCAGTGCCCGATGACCCTGCTGTCCATGACGTCACCGGCATATAAACGCTGACAAATATCAGCTGCTTCACTGATGATTTCGTTGGAATTCTTGCCGGCTCGTCTTCCACCAATCAGAATTTCCAGTCGATCAACATCAGCGAGAATATCATTTAGACAAAGTTTATCCTGAATCACCGGCGAGGTTTGATTTTTAAGACTTCGATTGCCCACTTCAGGTTGCTCCTTCAGGTGGTTCTTTTTGCGAATCAGGAGAGCGCCGCTGGAGTGTCTCTGATACAGATTTTCTCTTTCTCCTTGTTGTTGTTGCATCTGATTTTTTTCTTTCTTCTGTCTCTTTTTCAAACTGACGCTCAATGTTTTCTTGTGTTTGTCTCATTTCTTCATTTACTCTCCTAGCATGCTCATCTAGTAGCCGGCTAAAATATTTAAAATTTTCATCATTAGTTTTGGCCTGCTTAGTATTGGAAAAAATGCAATATGTATATTTAAGTCAATCAGGACGATTTACAGTTTTAATATGCTCAGGTATCATATGTTTTTCTCTTTGATCCCACCCAAACCCGGCAATATCATTTGTTTTATCCATGATAGCGGCAATACCTTTCTCTGTAAATTTTCCCATCATGCTGGTTTTCACTTTTGGTGGTAGTGGTTGATCTTCGGGTGGTGTAGGAGGTTGAAGACAGCCAGCAATATCAGCAGGTAATGTCTTAAGAGTTTTTTTGTGTTGCCTCAGTCGCTGTAATAATATTTTTGTTTGGTTCGACAGATGGTTTAAATAACTGCTCTGTACCCTCTGTAAATGCCGCATGAGCTTCCTGGCGTTGTTGTAGCTGCTGTCTGACAGATTCACGGACTGAAATATATTTCTTAATCGCATTAGGTTTTTCTCTAGCTAATTTGGCTGTACGAGATTCTATGGTAAGAGCAGAATCACCCATTAATATACTACTACAACAATTTAAATACAGATCACAAGTCAGTTGTCAAAAAAGATTTTAGTGTATCGGTAACGTATTTTTTTTTCAGCCACAGCGAATTGCCGGGAATTCCAGTTCGACTCATAATTTAGACATCCCCGCTATCACGTGTCAAGCCGCTTAAAATACCTGTGATGAATATAAATAATTCTTTTTTAAACGTCCACTGACATATTGTGGACGATTAAAAAGAACTATTTATAAGTGGTGGGGGTGTGTGTGAACGCGACACATTGAAAAAAGACGAACTATCCTTTAATGGGTAATTGTAAACTCACAAACTTAAATCAGATGCACTTACCTGGTCCCCCCACCCCGCGAACCCAAAATATGGGTGCTCATTTTATAGCACCCGGGGTTCACTTAGGGGCATGTGCGTGCTTGATTACAAAATTAACATTGAAAATCAGCCTGGACAGCCATCTGAATCTCTAAAATTACGTTTCGCACTTAGCGATTCGCCAGGTGGTGTATTCACGCAACAAGGAAGAAAAAACCATGACAATTATCGAAGATTCAACGGATGTTCAACGTCAATCAACCTGGTCGCAGTCATTCCTTTTTGCTAGCCTCAGATGAATAAATCACCATTCTCACGATGGAGCCTTGCAAGGGGGGGGGGGAGTCCCCCTTTATAGACAGGAAACCCGGCTTACTTACAAACCTCGGATTGGCCTTTGGATAGTTTAATGAGTCAACGTCACTTTGCTAAAACAGCATTGTTTTTAGCCCCCGTGGCCTTGATGAGGGGTCGCCCAAAAGATTGGCCGCGTATATTTTTGTGGGTCGGTCTCTCATACAAACCTCGGATTGGCCTTTGGATAGTTTAATGAGTCAACACTACTTGGTTAAAACTGCATTTTTTTAGTCCCCATTTTGCAAAATGAGGCCTTGATGAGGCCCCCCTCCCCCCCAAACAAAAATCGGTCGCCACTTACTTCTTTGGTCTGGTCTCCCCCCTCCTGCTGCTTGTTGTGATATGTAGTAGTAAAAGATGGTGTATATAAGGAGATAACTGAGCAATGAGATTTATTCCTATTATTTTAGAGTCATTCATATTTCTTGTGTCCTGTTGCAAGTGTCCAGACGTGTTTTATGTTGTACTTAGATATTATTCAAGAGGGAAAACATATGGACTGTTCAGCGGAAATAGAAAGTGATCATTTCTTTAACTATAATATTCTGGAACTGTTGTGTATTATTCAAAGAGTTCTGGACAATACCATTTTGACAGCATCACGATTCTTGGCGGACCAGTACATTCCCAGTTTTGAAATTTATAATGAATTTTTCATTCTGTTTAACTTGATCGGAATATTTTGAATTCACATTATAATACTAGAATAAGTATTTAGGTATCAAATATAATTTATGGTGGAAATAACGTTTCGATTTCCTAATATTCATGGAGATAGTTCAGTTGCACAGGAATATCTATAATAAAAACATGTTTGCGAAACGGTGAAAACGAATGGGCTAGATACAACAGAGAAAAACTGTCTTGCTCCCATTTAAAATACTTTTGTTTATAGGACAATCATTTGGTGGTCACAATTTGAACTTTGCTGAGGGTTCAGGGAACATGTAAACTGTTTAAAATGTGGAATCATAAAATGGCCTATTTACAGTTCCAGAATAGTTCAAGCTTTCTAGATCTGAGAACTAATCCTGAGCCAGGGGAATATATGGCGTGTGCTGAGGGACAATCGGCCAACTGCTACCAGGGAAATATGTCTGACCTGTGTGTGTCATACCAGTGAGTATTTTAATGTATACCTATACTTTTTGTAATTCTTGGTAAATGATCGTGTCTATGTTATGTATTATTTATATTCATGACAATAAATTGTAATGATCATCCGTAATCAAGTGGTATGTATATTTAATTTGCATTTTTTTGTGTATTAATGTCGTTATTCATTGTATGCTGTGGATAATTGTATTTTGGACTTGACCTTGTTCAAAATCAAGTTCATTTTCTATCTGACCTGAATCATTGATTTTGGATTTGTCAGCAACGTTTTTCCCTTAGAGTCCTGAAATTTGGAACTTCCGCATGAAAATCCGGATCTACCTGTTTACGAAATGTTATATTATAAGTTTAGTAACAGACCTTCTAATTATAAAAAAGTAGATTTTGTCTTGTAAACATTTGGATCCTTCCAGAATGAAGTTCTTTGATATTGTTCACTTTGTATTCTAGGAAAATAAATTATTTGTTCAACTTTACAAAACTTGTTGGTTTTCGCTCTTTTATATTACTTTGTTTAAGACCATACAGCAATAATATGAGATATGACAGTTAATTTTTGTACAGGTGTATTACGTAGGATCTGTAAAACGTTGTTGACGTAGGTGTTTACGACCATTAATACTAAAATTGTGAAGTTATGTTTACGAGTTTAGGTTATTTCCCATTGGACTGGTCAAGAGGGTACTTAAAAGAATTAAGTTATTTACCATTAGATTGGTTAGGCCACATGAATAGGTATTTTGATTGAGTAGTAAGATCTTTTACGTGGGGTATATTGCGACATATAGTCGTAATAGACTCTTGAAGGTGTACAAAAGGAGAGAGCGGAGCAATCAGATTCATTCCTATTTCTGGTTCTTGTTTATTATGTTAAAATCAGTCTGCAGATGTGTTTGATGTTGTGTTTAGATAACTTGAGGGGACATATTTATTGCGATTATTCATTGGAAGTACAAAATACACTTTGTATTGCACGTTTTGTTTGGACCATGTATGTTTAGTTTTTCTCTTGTCACTGTGCTAGAAAATCTCCTGGTCTCTATCATATGTTGACAGGTTTTGCATATTTTATCGCCACAGGGGCCAGATTGACTAGGGTGGTCTTGACTAGTGATTGGCGTTAGCTTCGCCCTGACTAGGATGTCCTTGAGGTTTTTTGGTCTCCGGTAAGCTGCTACAGGTTTGTTCGGAAGGATTAACTTTAGTGCGTCAGACGATTCCACGATGGGCCAGTGTTTCGCGTTGATTTTACCTACTTTGGGGATGTCTGGATCGTAGGTCAGGATAAATGGTATCCTATCAGCCTTTTCCTTCTCTCCATATTTTAGTAGGTCATCGCGGTTTGTTTGTTTAGCCCTTTGGGTTGCCTCCGCAATCAGGTCTTTGTCGTATCCTCGGTAAATTAAATGTTTAGAGAGCTCCTCAGAGCTTTTTAGGAATGTTTCATCGTCGGAGCAAATTCTGCGTATCCTCAGTGCCTGGCTATATGGAATGTTCCTAATGCAATGTTTTGGATGACAGCTGGATGGAAGGAGATACTGGTGTTTGTCGGTTGGTTTCGAGTAGATGTCTGTATGAAGTTTGTTTTCTACCAGTCTGGTTGTTGCGTCTAGGAAAACGTGGTTTGAGTTGGAGATTTCTGCCGTGAATTTTATTGAAGGATGAAAGTTATTTGCCTTTTATATGAAATCGTCCAGACCTTCTCTTCCGTGTTGCCACTTCATTTCTATATCATCGATAAAGCGTACCCTCTAGTATGGTGCAAGTTCAACCGATGCTAAAAGTTGACCCTTACGAAGGGGCCATTTTTGTACTCATTGTGGTTCCATTGATTTGGAGGTAGTTGTCTTCATTAATTTCAAAGTTATTGAGATTTAGGACAAGCTCTAGGAAGTGTGTGGGTGGATCGTCTACAGTTCATGTTTCCCATGCTTCTCTACACGCCTGTATCTCTTCATTGTGCGGTAGGTTAGTATAAGTTAGTATGACGTCTAAGGAAACAAGTAATGTACCTGGCAGTAATAGTTCGCTTGCTTTGCTTTTTGAGGTAATCTGTCGTGTCCTGAAGATATGATGGTAATTTGTGGACACGTGGTCTCATAAAATGATCCAAATATTCTGATATCCTTTCTGTGGGATGCCCGTTACCGGAGATTATAGGTCTGCCCGGGTTTCCTTGTTTGTGGATTTTGGGTTTCTACCTGCCCTTGGGTTTTCTGGGCTTAAGCAGTTTCTCGTTTGCTGGTCTATGTGCCCGATTTGGTACGCCTCGTCAGTAATATTAGTGATGGTTTTTGCATATTCCAGTGTTGCGTATAAAAATAAAGATTTTCAACAACGACATACTGCAGATGTGAAGTTGATTCACTCATTAAATTCCATAAAAAATAAATCTCTCAGAGAAAAACTTGTTAGCTTCCTAGTAAAATCTGCGATGGTAGGTAAACAAGTACTAGGAGCAGATAATTAACCAGCCGATTATTATAATAATAATGGAATCGATTTATTATAGCCCAAGAGGATATTGGTGGGGTAGAGCAGCGATTAGTAAACTTGCTGAAGCAGCAAATATCACACGTTCTGTTGCCGCAGATTGGTTAGCGCGACAGGCAATATGGCAAATATATGTATATATACCACCACCTAAAAAGTTCGGTACGCACATTTTGATGTCGGCACTCCTAATGAAATTCATCAAGCATTTTGTTTTTACCACACGATATCATTAAAACTGGTAGACGTCAGTCGCGCACATACAAATACGCTTTAACTGTCTTTGACGTTGCAAGTAGGAATAAAGGAGAGCCGTCATCAACTAAAATAGCAACTGAAGTTATTTCACGCATTTATTTCACACTGAATCTTGTCTGGTTGTAGTCGGATTAATTTCTTAAACTCTCTTAATTCTGGATCAATCGATCGATAATCATCAGTTAATTTTTCGTAATAATCGACGAACGTTTGTAACCATTCATGTGGAGATGATCTAACAAAAGGCGGCGGTTGAACATGATCACAGCAGTATTTTTCAACAACCAATCAAGAAATGTTTTTAACACATCTTGCGACACCGTGCATTTTTCATCCCAAATAATAATTTTAGGAATGTATTTTTCACACATTCGTTCATGAGTCCCTGTATCTCCGCACCATCTAAAGAAACTATAAGTTTGAGATTTTACTCAAACGTTCACTCATTTCTCCGGCGACTCCATGTGTAGGCATCAAAACAACCATATCAAAATCCAGAAATAATTCAGTCGCTCGCGTTGTTTTACCAGAACCACCGCACCCGTTAAAATAAACGGTTTTATGTCTGGCCACAGGATCATGTACCGCTGGTGCTGATGATGATTGTGACATTCGATTACTCTTGTGGTATATATCCTTAAATTCAACATCGGCGGATTTAGAATAACTGAGTATCTTTTCTCGTTTTATTCTCCGTTCGCCTCATGATGCATCGGTACCAATCTTTAACATTTCTGAGTATTTTTTATTTATATCAAATGAATCTGTTGCAACTCTAACCGCGGTTTCAGGAAATCTGCTTATCATCGATAATAAATGCATCGAAACATATGTCAACATCGAAGATCTTAAATGAGGAAACTGGTGAGTCACCATCAATATAGCGCACAATTGTACCTAGTAAGCATTATTGCGGGTTATAAATGTGCCTTTCTCTGTTGTATCAGCAATTATAAAATCGAGTTCGGCATCGTCGACGATTAATCATGTGCAATGTCGTTTTTATTTTTTGTTATCACATGAATTACTCTGAGTAAACTTACCGATTATTTTTCTGCCGAGATCCTTTGCAAGTTTATTTTCACATTCAATTTCATCGGGATTAAGCTCAAAGATTATATCAAGAATAGTTTTCTCCCAGACATCTTCATCAATGACTTCGTCATTGGGTTTTGGTAACCAGACTTGTTTCCGTGGACGATACGATATTATTGCTTCATTTACAGTTAACGATACTAAAATTCCAGCATCAAACATATATAGTAATAGCGCTATTGGATCCCAACATTTTTGTGAAAAATGACGACCAAACCAAATATAAACTCTCGGGTGAAGATTACTTGTAAACTCAATGATTCAATACGTGCCAATCCAATCAAATCAAATTTTGGTAAGGGTCCATTTATCCCAACTCTGGTCATCTCGTGTGTTGGATGTCCAAATCTCTTAAAATATTCAGCACATTCTCCGATTCCAAGAAAACTTCCAGGATAACATGCAACTATATCAACTGAGATACTCAGTTTTAATCGTATTTAGTATTCCACAATCCACCGTGTCCGTATTCGACACAACTGTGTTGGACATCTTCAAGAAATTCCGATCTTGTCGGTTTCCATGAATTTGTCTCCTGAGCAAAGTGAGCAGCAACTGAAGGAACGGTAAAGCAATTACATCATCGCTGTATCTCAACACAAGATGTTCCATTTTGTCGTGGAGAGATTCTGTACAATAAATATCTCCATTAGGTCGTACAAACTGATCATAATTTCCACATTCTGAACTTTGAAATACCAACCTGATACCGGGTCACTCTTACCAAATTTATTTATAAAGTAAAAAATATCACCCTCATAAAACTTAGTTCGATCTCGTGGAAATATTGCTACGACGCTCGTCCACGCGTGCGCGTTATGATCAATGATCTCTATAGAAGCTCCTTTCGATTCATACTTCGATTTATACAAAATCTCGCCGGTTATTCTTTTCACACTTATCGGAAATTTTAATTTTTTTTTTCAAGCTTGGCAACGTCGTTGATCGTAGCGCCATGTTCTTTTTTGACACGTTTAGCTCACTCGTTTATTTTTTGACGTCGTAAATCCGTTAAACCAATTCCAGTATCGCGTTTGTAAAATGTTCTGTATCTCGCTCAGCAACACAGTTCAGCGTGGAAAATTTCATCGGTTTAAGATCATCAACGCTAGGTTTATCATTCAGCGGATATATCGAATAAACAACTGCAGTCACGGAATACTTTCGCTCATAATATGGTTTGTCACTGCCAGTAGCAGCAGGGAGGGCGAACCCTACAGTTTTTTTAGGAGGCTTATTTTTAAAAAATAAAGCTTCCTACGGAGATGAAAATTGTTACGTATATGTAATTAAATTGTTTGTGTGTTAGTTTTAAAATTCTTTTATTTTTGTTTTATTACATTTTATTGTAGTGAATATTTTCACGAAATTCGAAATTCTTTTTCAATAATTCTGTTTAAGACGTAAAACGTGTTACATGAACAATATTTTTAGTTCACCTTGGTCCGCGGTAGTGTAAGAGCTACGCGAAAACAATTGGCTATTGCCAAGGTCATTTCATTTAATCAGAATAAACAATGTTTAATTTTTAAATTTATTTCAGAGTGATAGTAGGTAGGGGTTCTTTCTACGTGACAAACTGCTTTTTGCTATTGCGTTGTTCCAGTGTTAGGAGACCACGTAATCTATCTCGCGAGAACGGGATGATAATTTGTTGGATATAATAACTCTTTCTGAGTGCTCGTCAGTCAGTTGTATTTCGGAAACCTTGAAGGCCGGATAGGTATTTTATTGTTGAAACCAGATTGTTTTTAAAGTTCATTTGTTAATTTATTCTCTAGAAAACCAACGAGTGTATTATTTTATAAATTCTGGGAGAAAGAAATTCAGTGGAAATTTATTCTGGAATTATTCGGAAACATAAACTATGATTCAATTAAAGAATTGTTGCTATTTGTCCAAGGACCACATCTGACGTCATCGTCTTCCATATTGGAACGTCGTTGAGCTTTGAACTTGAATTCTAATAGAACTATTTAGAGATAGGACATGTTTCATTCTTAGGATTAAATTTTGGATTATATTCACAAACAGTAAGTCCTATTTTCCAATGTTTACATTGTTTTCTAGGGAAATAAATTATTTTATTAAAATATGCAAAACTTGTTCTCTTCACTCTTTTCTCTTGTTATTATTTTACAAGCCTACACATAACAGGGGAAAATTGGATCGCTCGTCCTTGGGATATAAGAATTTTGGTTAAATATTTCAGAAAATTGTTTTTTGAAATTTAAATTCCGGTAGTTTCTAAATCCCAAGTACTATTTTACATTTTGTTTGAAATCTTTAGCGAAAACAACAGGCTTTCATTCACAATGTCATCAAAAGTGGAAACGTTTCTTTCTAATCCAACTCAGGAGCAGTTGGATAGTCTAAAAAAAGATGAGTTGCTTGAACTTGCCAGAAAGATCGATCTTTCTGAAGCAAAATCTTCCTTAACGAAACAAGAAATTAAAAATATTTTGATTCAGTATTTGGTAGAGAAGAATGTTTTTGATAAAAGTGTTTTGGCTTCGGTCAGTAAGTCGGTATCAGACTCTGACATAAAGTAATGGAATTAAAAATGAAATACCAGATAGAATTAGAGTTAAGGAAACTCGAGCTTCAGAAAGAGAAAGAGCAAATACAGTTGCAGTTAGAAGAGAAACAATTGCAGTTGCAATTTGAGAAAGAGGAGAAAGAGAGACAGGAGAGGGAGAAAGATAAACAAATGAAATTACAATTTGAGAAAGAGGAGAGAGAGACAGGAGAGGGAGAAAGATAAACAATTACAATTTGAAAAAGAGGAGAGAGAGAGACGGGACAGGGAGAAAGATAAACAGTTACAATTACAAAGAGAGAAATATGAAAGGGAATTTCAAATTAATATGAAAGAATTTGAGCTGGCAAGTGACAAGCACGATCCCACTTTACATACAAATTTAAGTTTTGACATTACAAAATATATTAGGTTAGTTCCCCCTTTTAGCGAAAAGGAAGTAGACAAATATGTCGTTTATTTTGAAAAAGTTGCTGAAAATTTGAAGGGAGCATTTGATTCAATTATTGCAATGTGTACTTTTCGGAAAGCCCGAAATAGTTATGCATCCCTGTCAGTACAACAGAGTTCTGACTATCATTTGGTTAAGGAGTGCATCTTAAGGGGTTATGCGTTAATCCCTGAGGCTTATCGGCAAAAATTCAGAAACTATCAGAAAGAATCTGGACAGACTTATGTAGAATTTGATAGAGAAAAAGAACAGTTATTTAAGAGATGGTGCTTAGCAGAGAAAGTTGAACATGATTATGAAAGTCTTGAACAACTTGTGTTACTTGAAGAGTTCAAAAACTGTGTTCCTAATGACATTAAGAATCATCTTGAAGAGCATAAAATTGAAACCTTGGAAAATGCCTCTCTTTCTGCCGATGAGTATTCCTTCACTCATAAAGTTCCTGTTGTAGGCAAATCATTCACTCAGCAGTCTACTGGTAGAAAGGTATTCCAGCCCAATAAACTCCTCCTAAAAATCAATCTGGTACAACTTCTAAAAATCAAGCTTCTGATAAACTTGATTCAAAATCCTTGTCTATTCCTACGTGTACCTATTGCAATAAAAAGGACACGTCATTTCTGATTGCTTTAAATTGAAATATAGGCATCGGAATCAAGATAGACCTATCCCAAATGCTCTTATTTCTAAGAGGTCAAGATCACGGTCATGTATTGAAAGCAATACATTTGTTGGGTCTAATAAACCCCAGTCTGATTTTATTATGGAGAATTATGAACCATTCATGTCGAAAGGTTCTATATCACTTTTGGGAGATTTGGCCAATCCTATCTCTATTAAAATTTTAAGGGATGCAGGAGCTTCTCATAGTCTTTTATTATCAGGTACTTTTGCCTTTTTCTGAGAGGTCCTGTTCTAATGAGTGTTCTCATTCAGGGAGTAGAGTGCGGCTTTGTTAATGTTCCTCTCCATTCTGTAAATTTGCCATCAGACTTAGTATCAGGACCTGTGACAGTCGGAATAGTGTCTAACTTACCCGTTGAGGGCATTCATTTGTTGCTAGGTAACGACCTAGCTGGAGACAAGTTTGTGGTTAATCCACTTGTAACTGACAAGCCTTCTTTGGATCAGAAAGTTGATCCAATTGAAAAAGAATACCCTGAGCTATACCCAGCTTGTGCAGTTACCAGAGCTATGTCAACGAAAGCTCTTGAGAATGATTTCGATAAGGAAAATATTCCTTTAGCTGACACATGTATTGGTCAGGCTTTTGATGAGGTCACTTTCACTTCTAATTTGGATCAATCGAAAGGCATTGATCGCAGTGATCCTCTTTTAACTACTCATTCTCATTTATCTAATCAGGGTGATAAACGACAATCATTTGTCGTCGAATGGGAAAAACATCCTGAGATCTCTTGTTTGTTTCAGAGGGCCATTAGTGAAACTGAAGCCACTGAAGTACCTGTCTGTTATTTCATTAAAATGGAATTCTTATGAGAAAATGGAGACCTCCCGAGGAACCTGCTAATCACAAGTGGTCAGTGAACTATCCGATTGTAGTTCCAAAATCTTACAGACAGGAAATACTTGGTTTGGCCCATGAAACTCCTCTGGCTGGCCGTCTAGGGATGAATAAAACTTATAACAAGATCTTGAATCACTTTTATTGTCCAAAAATCAAAAGTGATGATTCTAAATTTTGTAGATCTTGTCATACTTGTCAAATGGTAGGAAAACCCAGTCAGAAGATGCCTAAGGCTCATCTGCAACCAATTCCTGCATTTGACGAACCATTTAGCAGAATTATGGTAGATTGTGTTGGTCCCTTACCTAAGACCAAGTCAGGCCACCAATACTTGTGGACCATTATGTGTGCTTCAACAAGATTTCCAGAGGCAATTCCTTTGAAGAATACTAAAACCAAAACTATAGTAAAAGCTTTGAAAAAGTGTTTGCTTTTTTTAACTTAATTTGGCCTTCCCAAATCTGTCTAATCGGATCAAGGGTCAAATTTCATGTCTGGAATTTTCCAGCAAACTATGCAAGAATTAGATATTCAACAATTTAAATCTTCTGCCTATCACCCTGAGAGCCAAGGGATCTTAGAAAGATTTCATCAGACTTTAAAGAATATGATTCGATCATATTGCTTTCATGCTAGCAAAGATTGGGATGAAGGCATTCATTTACTTTTGTTTTCTGTTAGGGAGTCCGTTCAAGAATCTTTAGAATTCATTCCCTTTGAACTAGTTTTTGGACATACTGTGCGTGGACTTTTGAAGTTGTTGAAAGAGAAACTTCTTTCAAATGAAGATACTGAGCTCAATCTTCTTGATTATGTTTCTGATTTTAAGTAGAAATTGTCAAAGCCTTGTGAGATCGCAAGAGCAAATCTGCGCTCTGCTCAGTCCAGAATGAAATCAAGATATGATAAAAACTCAAGGGATAGGAGTTTTCAGCCTGGTGATAGAGTTCTAGCTCTCTTGCCCATTCCACAAAATCCCCTTCAGGCCAAGTATTATGGTCCATACACGGTTGAAAAGAAAGTAAATGATTTATATTGCATCATAAATACTCCTGGTAGGCGAAAACAAAAGCAACTTTGCCACATTAATATATTAAAGGAGTATATTGAAAGAGATAGCCAAGTAAATCATACAATTAATTTAGTTGTACATGTCCCACCAACTGAGGATTTAAGAAATTCATTTAGACACCCTTGATCTTAGAGCAACAAATCTTCGGAATTCGGAAATTATGAAAGATCTAGACCAGAAACTTTAACATTAAACAGTTATTATTCGAATATGAGCACTTGTTTCCGAATATTCCTACAAGGACAAACAAAATTTTTCATGATGTTGAAATTGTAGATTCAAAACCTGTGAAACAACACCCATACAGGATGAATCCTCTCAAACAAGAATACTTGAAAAAGAAAATTCAGTATTTGCTGGAGAACGATTTCATAGAGCCCAGTAAAAGTGATTGGAGTTCACCATCTATACTTGTTCCGAAACCGGATAAAACTTTCCGTATGTGCACTTATTATAGGAAGGTGAACAGTGTGACAAAAACAGATTCATTTCCATTACCAAGAATCGATGATTGTATTGATAAAATAGGAAATGCCAAGTACGTCACCAAATTTGACCTTCTGAAAGGATTTTGGCAAATTATACTTACAGAAAGAGCCAAATAAATTTCGGCATTTGTGACTCCAGATGGACTCTATCAATATAAAGTAATGCCGTTCGGGATGAAGGGTTCCCCAAGAACGTTTCAACGCTTGATGAATATGATTACCTCTGGTCTAGATAATTGTGATGCTTACATTGATGATGTCATCATTTACAACGACAGCTGGAAAGGACATCTAGCCACGATTCGGAAATTCTTTGAAAGGCTCACTGATGCTAATTTGACAATCAATTATCTAAAAGTGAGTTCTGCCGTGCTTGTGTAACTTTTTAAGGACATATTGCGGGACATGGTCAAATTAAACCTGTTGATGCTAAAGTTAAAGCTATCTCTCATTTTCCTGTGCCTGTCAGTAGAAAGCAACTGATGCGATTTTTGGGTATGGTGGGATACTATCGAAAGTTTTGTTCCAATTTTTCCAATATTGCTGAACCTCTGACAAATTTAGTAAGTAAGAGAAACAACTTTCTTTGGACCGATAAATGTCAGGAACCTTTCAATAAATTAAAAGCCATACTCAGAAGTGCGCCGGTTCTTACAGATCCAAATTTGAATCAATCTTTTAAATTATCTGTAGATGCAAATGATGTTGGGGTTGGAGCAGTATTGATTCAAGAAGATAGAAATGGTGTTGATCACCCAGTGTGCTATTTCTCTACAAAATTAAATAAGCACCAAAGAAATTACTCAACAATCGAGAAGGAATTTTTGGCTTTAATATTGGCATTACAGCATTTTGAAGTTTACATTAGCTCAGCTCCTTCTCCGGTTGTTGTGTATAGTGATCACTACCCCCTTACTTTCATCGACAAGATGAAAAATAAAAATCAAAGATTATTAAGGTGGAGTTTGTTTATGCAAGAGTATAATCTCAACATCAGGCACATCAAAGGAAAAGACAATTTGATTGCAGATGCACTTTCCCGTGTATAGAAATATTGTTTCATATACACTTTATATAATTCATAAGAATTTTCTTATGTAATTTTGTTTACCTCATATATAATTTACATATGGTAAAAAGATAGCTTTGTTATATAAATCTTTCTTTTACTTTATGGGGGACGTGTTACATATATGGAATTAAATTGCTTGTGTGTTAGTTTCAAAATTCTTTGATTTTTGTTTTATTACATTTTATTGTAGTGATTATTTTCACGGGATTCAAAATTCTTTTTCAATAATTCTGTTTATCTAAGACGTTGAACGTGTTACATGAACAATATTTTTAGTTCACCTTGGTCCGCGGTAGTGTAAGCGCTACGCGAAAACGATTGGCTATTGCCAAGGTCATTTCGTTTAGTCAGAATAAACAATGTTTAATTTTTAAATTTATTTCAGAGTGATAGCAGATAGGGTTCTTTCTACGTGACAAACTGCTTTTTTGCTATTACGTTGTTCGAGTGTTAAGAGACCACGTAATCTATCTCGCGAGAACGGGATGATAATTTGTTGGATATAATAACTCTTTCTGAGTGCTCGTCAGTCAGTTGTATTTCGGAAACCTTGAAGGCCGGATAGGTATTTTATTGTTGAAACCAGATTGTTTTTGAAGTTCATTTGTTTTTATAATTAAATAATTTATTCTCTTGGAAACTAAACGAATGTACTGTTTTATAAGTTCTGGGAGAAAGAAATTCAGTGGAAATTTATTCTGGAATGATTCGGAAACATAAACTGTGATTCAGTTGAGGAATTGTTGCTATTTGTCCAAGGACCACATCTGACGTTATCGTCTTCCATATTGGAATGTCGTCGAGATTCGAACCTGGATTTTAATAGAACTATTTAGTAGTAGGACTTGTTTGTTTTTTTATTCTTAGGATTAAATTTTGGATTATATTCACAAACCGTAAGTCCAATTTTCCAATGTTTACATTGTTTTCTAAGGAAATAAATTATTTTGTTAAAATATACAAAGCTTGGTGTCTTCACTCTTTTCTCTTGTTATTATTGTACAAGCCTACACGTAACAAAATGCAAACGTCAATAACGTCAAACCGAATCCCCTAACCGACCCGAAACTTCTCAAATTGGGTTAGCTGTTTTGTTACTTTAATTTTTGACGCTTGTGTTTTATTTTGTATGCGTGTTCGTTTACCCACCCGTACACTCAGTTTTTGTCATCGCCCTCCCTGCTGCTGTGTGGGTGTGGCTTAATTAAATCATTATTATATCAATAATGGAATCTCACACAGCTACACTAGCTCGACTGTGGCTAGAGGCAATTAAAAAATTTCTTTCAGTCTGTGTTTCTGTCAAGCAAAAATTATAAGAGCGTCAGGAGTCTCAAGCGGAATTTACAGAAGGTGCAGAACAGTTATTTAAACCGGTTACAGAATCCACTGATAAGCTTTTGCTTCCATTAATAGACACAGTTAGATCCACGATAATAACCGCAAGACAAACTAAGGAAACAGAGAAGATTCTAAGAGCAATTCCGGCTGAAATAACTGCTGCTCAACCACAAACACAAACGCAAGAAATACTTGAGCAGCTTCGTTATGAAGCAGCCGATGTAAACAATCTTATACCAGAACCAGAACCAAAACCAAAACAAGGAAAAAAATTGAGTTGAATGATAAATTTACTGAAAATGGTATTAAATTCATAAAAAAATTAAAAACGTGAATGAATTATCTGCGCTTGCCGTAGTAATTTTTTATAACAAAGACAAACTTTTAAAACCCAAATATGTTAATCAGGTTGTATGTCGTGAAAATTGGTACAGATGGATATTTCGCATATACTACGATGTTGATCAGGCCCGAAGGAATGATACAAGATATATTGCATTTAATGCCGGAATAGATAATTATCTTGAATGGTTTCAACAACAATGACAACCTCCTCAACCACAACCTCCACAACCACATCCTCCTCAAACACAACCATCGCCGCCACAATCATCATCTCTTCCAAGAACTAAAACAAATACAACAGATAAATTTACGCCTGAAGGTATTGCCACTATCAGAGATCCAAACGAAACAATAAATATTGCAACATACGGGTACGATAAAAGAGAGAGATATGTAGAACCCAAATATATTAAAAATATGAAACGTGACAATTGGATTTTAAATGTATGTCTCATCGCTAATAATATTCAGCAGGTGAGACGTAATGATGAAAGTTTTGTTAGGTTTAAACAGGAAGTAGAACCAAACGTAGAATCAGACACTGATCCTGACCCCAGTGCTACTGGAAATGCTATTGGTATAGGTACCAGAGGAAGTGGTCTTATTACTCCATACCCCAATAATGTCCTTGCCGACGTGGACAGACTAGATATTCTAAATGGCGGAAAACGAGCTGGTAATAATTCCCCAGAAATCATTAGCGAAGCAGCTGATATTTGTCAGAGATTATTTACAGGCGGTATCATGGATATTAATGTTTATCGGTCCCTTATTGATGTAATCGACGACGATTGCCGCAGCGATTGATTAAGGGTGTACAATTAGACCAGTGACAAGAAAATAAGATGATCATACATAATGCTCACCGTAGACCGATCAAGGTCAGGGTGATAAATTCGCGATTACCTGCATAAAGCATTCTACGGAGATGGACTCGGTGATGTTGTTCAGGGTCTATTCAGAAGATGGCCCGAAAGGCAATACCGATTGCAATGCAACTGGGAATGAAAGCTATTGACGTTGTTCGTGAAAAAGGTATTGGTGCTGTTGGTGATGTTGCCGATAAGGCATTCTCGGCAATCAAGGATAGAATAGCACGATTAATACGACGAAAACCTCAGCCAGTAAAACCTCAGCCAGTAAAATTACTCAGCACAGACGTTATGCCTGCAAATGTTAGTAAAATAATAAATCAATCTGCGAAACAAAACTAGCAGCAATGGCGTTGCCATCGATGGCTGGTGTACACTTTCAGAAAAAGAAAAAATATAAATTCTAGTCTCATAGCAGGAAGTGGTCTTTGAGGTAGACGATAACAAATATAAAAATGTTCAAACTTGTATCTGATCCCGCATTCAACATGGACGCACCAATTCTCAAAGATGAATCGATACGTGATTATCAATATTATTCTTATGACGCACGACAGCCAAATCAGCGTGGGCAAATTGAGCTGCAAGTTCAGGATACAAGCAGATATTTCTTACAAGCTGAAGCATTTATTGAAGTAGAAGGTGAAATTTTAAAAACAGATAATACTGAATATGGAGCTGAGATTAGTGTTGGTTTTGTTAATAATGGCATTATGGCATTGTTCGACAGTACTACGTATAATATCGACGGAAGAAATATTGGATTAATTGAGAAAGACGTCGACGTTGCCACGACGATACTTGGCCTTGCAAGATACAGCGACTAATATCCAAAATCAGCTGGTCCGTCAATGATGTTTGTGAAGGATACTTCTAACTACCCTAACAACATATAGTATAATATAAGACGACCAAGAAACTTCGCCGACGCCGCTGACGCGATGTGTGGCCGGTGGTTCATGGTGCTAATCCAGAATTCAACTTAGGATTCGCAGCACGTCGATCAATGCTGAAAGATGGAAGTAGAAGATTTTCATGTGCAATTCCACTGTCACATATCTTTGGATTTTGCAGAAATGTTAGAAAGGTTATTTTCGGAGCCAAGCATACAGTTGTACCTGTAAGAAAGGCTACCGACGATGATGCAATCTGGCGACCTGTTGGTGGCGCTGGTAAAGTAATACTAGCAAAACTTTCATTGTCGATGCCAACAATGACTCCATCGATCGTTGAAGGACAACAGTTACTTTTTTATGGGCTCAGGTGGTAAATCAACATTATCATTGTTGACGATGACCATAGATAGTGTTCAAAGTACAATGAATGGTTTATTCACATGGCAGATAGCATCACAGCAAGGTGTGTCTGCACTGAGATATATATTTGTTACTTTCCAAGATGCTGCGCGAGTAAACTCACAAACACGTAGTACAATGATATTTGACAAACTTGGTATTACTGAAGTTTCACCGAGGATAAATGGACATCAAGACCCGTCCGATGACATATTATTAAATTTTGAAAATAATCATGTAGCGCGTGCATATCATCGTTTGATGACATTCATGGGACGTGATCAAAATATTGATTCTGGTCTACAAATATCACAACTAGATTTTACAACGCTGTATCCAATATATTATTTCTCACTGGAACATTTGGATTTAGTTAGGTAATCTGTCGTTGATATACAATTTCGAGCTCGTGTGGCAAGAGGAGCTATTGCTGATTACAGAGCAATCGCTGTTATACTCTCAGATAAAACAATGCTGCTTGAAGGTGTTAGTGAACGAATAAGAGTCATTGGTGCCCCAATAGAAAACATGTAAGTGTTTTCCAAACATGTAATTAAATCGATAATGATATTATAATGTCATATCATCATGTTAGTGTTGCTCTGACTGGCCAGATTAAAAAGCTGCAATCAGTATCAAGAACGAATTCGGGAATAAAAATATTACTGAAATCAGCACAGCTCGCAGGTGGTCCAAATAAACTATCACTGACAGAACGTCAACTGAGGCACTTCAATGACGCCAAACGATCAAAGGCCGGTGTATGACTTAATCTGTCTGCGGGTGCCATTAGCGACATTGCCAAGACGGGTGGTATATTTCCACTTCTTGCAGCTATACCAGCATTGATAGCCGCTGCAGCCCCAGCTGTTGCAAAAGCAGCTGAACTTGATGCTGTTCGAACTGCCGTTTGGATGGCATTAGAGAAGGCAACAGAAAAAGGAATGAAAACGTCCAAAAAAAATCAACAGGGAAAGGTCTAAGATTGTCCGGAACTCCTCATTCATGGTACGGAAAAGGTCTAAGACTTCCCGGTATACATCGTGGATGCTTCCCATGTCCAAGTTTGATTTGCTTGATGCTGTTGCGCGATTAAACATCAAAACCTTCAGAGATGTTTTTATGCGTGATCAATTACGAAAACAACCAAATCGTTTTGAGACCGGTATCATCAATCGCGATGGAAGTTCTGGTCCAAGTACTCACTGGGTTGCATATGCAATTGATCCACGTGGAATTATTTATTTTGATTCGTATTGACTAGCACCACCGAAGGAATTTTTAAAATATGTCAACAGCGATAAAATCGCTGTGCAAAACATTCCAATCTGGTATTCAACATTACCAACACAGACTATAACTGATCCGCCAAAATGCGGTCGTGAATCACTTGCTGTACTCGATGCTATTTCAAAATCTTCTGATGCACCTCATAATGTTGTACATACGTACACGAGTTCTGTTTTAAATAATCACTAATCGTACAATGGTTGATATTTATGGAAGATCCTCTATCAAAGACAAGAAAAAAAGTTGATATTGATTTATCGAAGTACGCTACTAGAGATGATCTTGCTGATATTATAACCATTCTGGAGCTGACCGGGATGAAGTTGTTATTTTTCTGAATAAATACGGTGTTTTAAAGACGAGTAATATTAAGTGGATCGACATATTTCGTAGAGTTCTTGATTATCCTAGTTTGTTACATGATCTACCTAACGACTATCCGTTTTGTGCAGAGTCAATGATGATGGATTACAGCTACCACGGATAATATTCTAGTATTTACTGACAGTGGTAGAATCAGAGACTCAAATGTACGAATCGCAACTATCAGAGATGAAATTATGAAAAGTGTTGCTGTGCGTTTAAGATCCACCGGTAATAAAACGGCAGGCGAACTCAACATGAATGGAAATAAAATCGTTGTTTCAAGAGATCAACAGGTGATGAAGATGCCGCAACAAAGAAATATGTAGATGATAAAGATACTATAATCGATACAAAATTAACCACACTGCCATCTGAATATGACGTCCACGTAAATATGTTTTAAATATTCGTAGAAATTTTCAAAAACTTAGTAAAATCGCAGATGATTTCTTTTGAAATCCATTGTTTGTTGACGTAACACTCTCTGAAATTAATACAAAACTCGGCAATATTAAAACATATGTCAGACATTGAAACGATTAATCGACAATTAGGTGTCAACAGAGATCCTAAATCATTTTCAGAGCTAATCACGATAGCGCAGAGCAATGTCGATGATATTAGGAAAAAACTAAGATGTCAGTGGAATTCCTGATATCGTTAAAAAAAATTAATCTGAATAAAATTCCTCACAAGCAGATCATCAACGTGATATACACAGTATCATCAGGATCATCAACATGGTCACAGCAAAATAACACTATCAAACATACCGCGGAAGTCACTGGTGTGTATAGGCTGTCCGTGTTCAGCGCTACAAAATTTAGGATATTTACCACGTATCCATGGCGTCATTCAACCGATAATTTTTCTGGAACCGTGTCTACTGTGTTAAATCAAGCGGTCGAAGAAACTTTTATACTGGAACCATCTGATACAAAATTAACCGCAGCGTCTTACTGGTGGTGTCTGGAATTTGTCGCTGAAACACCTCAATTGATTACTTAGTACTTAAGAGTATATGATTTCACAAACGTCAGATCTAAATTTTGTAAACAAATACAAATACGAGGAAGTGTGTTTGTTACAGACTGAAAAATATCATTGACGAGTATACAGTAAAACTAAAAAAATACCGTAGACGTGTCGTTGTTACTGACATAATTGTATATTCTACATCTGAAACAGCAACTACAATCGGCGCATTATCAGCCACATACATAATAGCGCCAATAATAGGAATTGGTGTTGCAGTTATAACCGGTGTTGCTGGTATTCTTAATATCATTGCAAAAATGATAACTACGTGTGCCGCTCATAAATTACATTAGCAATAGCACGACGTTTGGTATTTAAATCAATATAATCTTTCATCCAATGAGATTGATTAAATTTTAGCACGCGATGAACCTTCCTTAGGACTAGTCCAGCATCTACTGCTTGATTTAAATTTTTGTAATGTATCACGTAATTTCTTTTAATTAACAAATTTAGAACTAGCTTATTAACGATCGAATTTTTTGCTGTTATCATTGCCTGTTGTTCAGGCGATAATAAACTGTAATCCATCATCATCGACTCTGCACAAAACGGATAGTCGTTATGTAGATCATATAACAAACTAGGATAATCAAGATCAACTTCAACAAAATAACTGATACTTTCTGGTAAATCTTTTACAGTTTCTTTAAGAAATTGATCTGGAGTTATCCAATGAAATGCACTGCACGGCATTGGCTCTGGCATTGCATAACCATACAAATTAACAGTGTCCAGATAAATAATATAATTTGACGGTAAATTTTTATCGTAAATTTTTAGGTACTTATTGTTAGCTACCACATACTTTTTGTTATAACACTAATTTCGCCTCTGATACCTTTTTCAATAAAATTAAACATATCAACATCAGTTAAGAGATCCAATTCTATCCTGCTTGTTTTTAGCAGAGCATCCCAGGACACTCCTGGCACAGAATAATACCAACATGGATCTAATCCATAATTGTCATGACTAACTTTACGAAAATTTTCGAAAACATCAGCTAACAATAACACATCTGTTTTCAAGTATAAATCATGATAATCACCAAGTGTCTTAAAACCAAATTTATTCCAAGTTTCTTGTGCGTATTTGTACTCATCATCTGATACACATTCGCCTTTTAGCTGTGAGTAAAACTGATCTTTGTCGGGAAGAGAAGTTTCATCAAATCTGCTCCAGTCGTCAAAGTACTCGTACGGAATGACACCTTTTTTTGTCAGGTAGGCATAATCCCCACCAAAGCAACTTCTCAGATTACCAAAGCTGCTACAACTTTTTACAAGCTCATCCAGCGGCGCCGCCATAAATTGCAGACTGTCGATGAAACGTAATTTGCCGAGCGTAACTGACATATTTTTCAAAATTGTCCGAAATACATTTTATTACCCTCACCTTAGATTTAATTTCCTCATCGCCAAATGCTTCGACAATAATATGACTATCATAACCACGGACATTATGTAAAACGACAGGAATAATATCTGGCGTATGAAATTTCAAATTACAATTATTATGTGCTGCTCCGCGATATTGGCCGGTTAGATGATGATCGCGCACTTTATCGCCTGACATAGATTTCTCGCAGATATGACAATTAACTACCTCATCAAAATCAAGTTGTTGTTTGGGTGTTATTTTTATTGGAGCTGTTTTAGATAATCTGTTGAAAATTTTATTAACATCATCTATTAAATTTTTTAGTAACCACACGGCAGGATTTGTACCCCTATACAATTTTATTGGACTTGAAAAATTATCGTTAGCGTAACAAACTACTTTATAAGCTTCTGCACAGGGAACATGTTGTTGTATTTTTCTGGTGCTTGATTTATTTGGATCATTTTCTGCGCCTGCCACATAGACAAGCACACACTCGAAGTCAGCATAAATAACAAATGAAATACTTAATTTATGATTATAATTTTTAAATTTTATAACTTTTTCTTTTTCTCCGGGCATTGTTATTTTTTTTAACATTAACACAGTATTTAACATGCTCTTGCAGTTTCTCATCCTTAGAAAAACCTTGTAAACAACGGTAGCAGAAATATTTCTTATTTTTATCTTTATTGTATTGTCTACCAACTAAGCCGTTAAAGTTTTTGATCCAAACGTAATGATTTTTATAAAACAGCAAGTTTAGTGTGTTTTGTGTAGCTTTCTCTGAGATGTATCCGGGATAAACATTTTCAGGCTCGTCAAGACCAAACACATTAACTGAAATATTATTTTGCTTTTCAAACTTTTGTATTTGATTTTCTGCAACTGGAAAGTTAATGCCATTAAAATTTAATTTTTATACGTGACTAATGTACTTGTCGACGCGATCAGCATTTTTTTTTCTGCTGAAAACATCGCAGAAAGAATAGCCCACTGGAAACATTTGTTATCAGAGTTCTTTACGTTTATGCAACATTTTTTGTTTTTAATTTTTTGAGGCAAGTCCATATACGAACTGCCGCGAAGTACGTTATATCTCGCTGTGTGAAATAAAACTTTCTCCATCACCTCAACTTTCCAACCTGATCCTCATGTAGTAAATTCTTCCAATTTTTTTTTATTTATTTCCTGATGTATTTCATCGGCAACTGAGGAAATATTTGTTCCAGCTAATATTTTTCGTGATTTAGCTGTTAAATATGGTTCGAAAATCTCTGTATCTTTTTGAGATGCATGTAACTTTGATAAAATAACATGATACTGTATTATTAGTTTGATACTTTTATGTACTGCAAGTTCTCGCGTTACAGTCGGATGCAGAAGATGAAACAAATTTGTAGAGATAAAATTTGCTAAAATATTTTGATTATCAAATTTATAACTGTTATCAAATCCTGAAAAAGCGGTAGCTATTTTTGAAGGTTCTCCTATAAGGCTCTTTTTAGCTATATCTCGCAATTTCAGCATTGTTATATAACATTTTATATATTTAATTGATATCGCTAGTTGAAAAATCAATTAGAGATATATATATAAAAAAATGTTATATAATATAATGACACAAAATTTGAGTTATGTAAGACTGACGGCAGAGGAACAGGAAGAATATCATGTTCATCCGATTTATAATAGTTATGCGGGAAATATGTTAGGTTCAGTGATTCACGTCAAGTACGGAAAACCGCTTGGTAAATCAACACCAGCTGGTTATAAGATTAGCGTAAAATTGGAAGGAGATACCGAGAGAGTTTAAATGCTTAGAAAAGATTTTATTTATACATTATTTTGCGATGAAATTCCAGAAGGACAACGAGTTTATAGAGTAAATAACTCGATTAACGATGATAATATTGAAAACTTGTCTTTACAAAGTGAATTTCAACCTCACCCTGTGTTTGATCTTTATGAAGCTAATGATCGAGGAATTATACGAAATATATGAAACAAAAAAGTGTTAGGAAAAATGCAGAAAGATGGTTATCTTAGAATAAAGATCCGAGGAACACAAACAGATCAAGTTAATTACTGTAGCCACAGATTCATTTATGAAACGTTTAACAGACTTATACCCGATGGTTTAGTAATAGACCACATCAACGGTATTAAAACAGAATCGTCTAGAAAACCTTGATCTTCTTACTCAGCAAGAAAATACCAGGCGAGGACGAGGTGGTGGTTGCAATTAAAAAATCCTAAAAGACCTATTGTTTCAATAAATTTAGAACACGGAGCAAAACTAGTATTTCCTTCAATAACAGCTGCTGCTCGATATTATAAGATAAATCCTATAACAGTTAAGAGAGTTGCAGATGGCAGAACAAGATCAGCAACATCACAATCGACATTTGAAAGAATCATCTTCAAATACGACAATTAATTATATTTTCCAGCTCGTTTTTAGTTAGGCAATTCTGAGCAAATATTAAAACATCATCTTTGTTAAATTTTAGCGTCACTACTGCGCTATCATTAAGTTTATTTTTTTCTGCCGCTGTTAGCAGAATTTTATTAGAATCACCTTGCATCACAGAATAAGAACTATATCCCGACAAACATTTTCGCACTGCTTCGGCTAATTCTCTGTAATTTAATATATCAACTTTCTGATGATATTTTATCTCGTTAGTCATCTTAATATTGTAAGTTAGATAAAAATATATCATAATATGAACTTGATGAAACGATTTGCTGATATAATCCCGGACGATAATTAAACACCGCAATATAATCGCGGAGGAGATGTTATAGTTGCAGATAAACACAACTCTGTTGGTTATACAGAAGACGATATTCTATTTAACAACGACGACGAACAAGACGAAATTGTTGGCGTGGTTGATAAAAAAAATTACAGCAGACCGACAACTGGATGATATGTAAGTATCATATCACTAAGAAAATCTCGAAATTTAATTTTTCAATAGATGAAAATCAGTCTTTTTGGCGGCTGATAAAACCCTTTTAAAACATTAAAATTCCAGACTGTGCAACAGATAGCCTGAGAATAAAGGGTTTTCCCTGATCTAGGTTATTGATTTGTTTCTGAGTTAACATTACTCTCACTGCCAAGCGTCCAAGTTACTTCTATTTCCACGGTTAAATTAATCATTCGATCGGAGTGTTTTGATACGTCAAAGAAAAAGATAGGATAAAGCGTACGAAATTCTTCAATATTAATCTGTGATCCGCTGTCAGCGTCCTGATATTTTTGCATCGCTTCCATCAGGTACATATACGCTGTCGTAACATTTTTTGCATCGTTGGCTGTAAGATTACATTCAGTCGCTCGTTCTGGGTATTGTTTAGAGTTTATTCTGACAAATATTCTCCTAACGTCAGCGCTATCAAAAACAGATTTATTTTGTAGTTGGCTACCAAGTCGTTCTGTTTTTTTGAAAGACAACGAATACATACCTTGGTAATTGTTCGCTCGAAGTAGCTGTAATATGCCAAGTGTAATCGACTGCGTTAGGAACACTTGTTTGATATATTTTATGCTGAAGAAAATAAATCTTTTTTGTAAAAGCCTCTAACGTAGTGTTAAGTTCTGCTAACCTAGCCACCGATGGAACAATTCGAGGCATCCTCAGCGCTAATTTTGTAATCACAAATTTTACATCCACTCCACCAACTTGTATAAGACAATTATTTTGACCTGCCCGATCTAAAAGAAGCGCGTGTTTCAGCCCTCGAAATACCTTATGATAGTCGCGACAAAATTCAAATATTATGCTTAACGGCAACATCATTGTTATTTGTTGTGATCCTGCTGCAAGAGATTTTTGCTTGATATATCCCTCGTTATATCTTCTGTTTCGTATATTAACAAAAGAATTGTTGACCAACTCTAACATAACTACTCCATCAACACCTGCACCTGGTGGTGTTATACCAAAGTTGTTGCACGCTGCTGTCAACGAATTTTTTGTGGCGCCTGCTTTTGCAGCTGCTGCTGGTGCGTCTATTCCAAGGCTTCCAGCATTCGCTATAAGAAAATTTCTAACTATCACAACATCTGCGGCAGCGTCATCGCCATGTGCAAAAGCACCATCTAAATTAAATTCTTTTTTATATGCTTGTCCTTCTCCTATATCTTTGAACCACATTATATTTGTTGCAATTGATTTCGAATAATGCTAGCTAAATGAAATAATATTTAATATTGTACTTGCAACCGGTAACCAACTATTAATATCCTCCACTGTTTGATTTGCTATTTGATATCGTGCACTTTTAAACAAACTCCAGCCATTATTAAGTAGCGCAATGTCTGCTCCAGATGCAATATTATTAATACCATCTGCTGCTAGTATCCTGCAACGAACTTCTAGTATAGCCTTGTGAGGCAGCAAGAACACATCTTCGTCTCTGGTGTTAAATTTTTTTGGACCAGGTCTATCTGGTTCGTTTGAGTTCTCGTCGAGGTATTCAATATACTCAAATTCTGTTGCTGGATTGTCAGTATCATATTCCTCACCAAAATCAAGATCATTTTTAACTGACATTTTTTAAAATTTTATAATCGTCACACAAAATTGCGACGTGTTTCACACGTTGGGCACAAAATTGTTAAATCTGAGGCAAATCTAATTTTCGTTTTGTTTTGTTTACTAGCTTACGTACCACCTCCTCACCGTGTGGTGACAGTAATTTTTTTTGTTGTAGCTATCATAGCTCGTTCTGTTTCCGCTGTTGGTGCAATTTCTGATATTGCTCGTTTTATTTCCGACACCGTAATTGTTTCGCCCTTAATTTTATCAGAGATGTTTTGCCCTACTGTAGTGTCTGTCGCACTAGCTGCCCCTGTCGCAAAAGTTTTACTGACATCAAGAGCAATTGGTGCTACTTTACGTGCAATTCCTGGGATATTCTCAATCACTTTGTAACTATATTTCCAAAAAATCCACCTACAATAGTTCTTCGATAATTTTTTTTTTGTCTCATCTTCTTATTAAATTAAGTTTACAAAATTTACGTTGTTGCGCGTAAGTGTAAATAATACGTGACAACTTCATTGTTAAGATCTATCTGTCGTCTTGATTGATCTGTTAGTTGCATTGTTATATTGGTTATTTGATTTTCAGGAGTAATCGGATAGCATATTATTTGTCGAGGAGTAATTGCTTCAGTGAACCAGGCTGAACATCTGGCGAAAAACTATAGATTGTTTAACCCTGACTTCCTTTGGCTGAGTAAGACCCTAATGCAATAGAACAATTGATTAAAATTGTATTTACTTCTGTTACGTTAACTGGAAGATCTCCGTCATACGATATACTTTGTTCTGTAACACTACCGTATCGTTGGTTTTTAAATCCTAGCAACGATGCGATACTAGTCGCTGGTGAAAAATTGATTATCAAATTATTTTTTAATGTGATTCTGGCTCGAAGCGTATTATAGTTTGGGGTTAATTCAAAATTATCTGCGGCAGTGTATTTTGTTATCAGTTCTCTTATGTTTTGTTGAGATCAGTTACATTATATGCCCCTTGTGGTATTTTGTCTGACACCCAAGCACCAGAATTAAATGTAAAGTCGTCATTGACGTTTGTTTTAACATCTGCCATAGAATGCCATATTGTGGCGGAAATTAATCCAATTTCATATTGTTTATTTGAATCTAGTTCTATTGGTGGATTATAGTAGACAGAAAAGTTTGCGCTATTTTTTGTCGTTTGTGACGAGTCAAGTAATAGTGTTGTTGACATTTATAACAAAATTGTTAGATAAGATCGCTATGCAAAATTTCATACTCGTCTGCTGTCAGTAATTTACTCAATCTTAGATTATCTAATATATCAACAATTTCATAACGATTTCAGTGCTTTCATTTCCACCTTCTTTTGATGTTATTAATAATATAAGTCACTCAACCAGTTCGGCGTTTGATGTAAAAACTTTAATGCCAGATCCAGTTATTTCTTCTGGTGATCTTCTATCTCGTTGACTTTCGTACAGATTAAACAGTCTTTTAACTGTCCAATCTTCGGTATAATCTATTTTTCTGGTTCTGTACTGGTTTGCTGTCGTACGTAAAACATCAGCAATAATTCCTTCTCTTATAGTATCCATCGTCGCCAACATTTCTTCTTCTGTTTTAGCTTCTTCTGCTCCTCTATCAGATTCTGTACCAGATGTAGAAATATTTTCTAATTTTTTAAATTAAATTTTCAAATTTTTCCCTTGACCAATTTGACTGATTTCGAATATCTTCAATGTCTTTGATTTTATTTTATTTTTTAAAATCATCGTATTCTTTGTTTGATATTTTAATGCGTGCATTTTTTTTCTATAAAATCTTCTCCGCTCTTATGTATTATTTTCACGGTAGATTCAGTCATCATTTTTTGTTGCTTAGCTAATTCCTTAGTTTGCTCTGACAAATTTTGTATCAACCTTTTTAACTCGTCTGGATTAACCGTCAATCTTGCAATAGCACGTTGTAGCTCAAGAGGGTCATTTATTAATCTATCAAATTCAGCCTGTCGTGCAACAGGATCAGCAATTGTACTCACAATTTCCTCTACAATTTTTTAAGTTTCCTCTCTTGATCTTTCTCCGAGTAAACCTAACAACCCTTTTTCTTTCATTTTTTCTAAATCTTCCGCAGACAATGTTTGTAATTCTGATTACTTACCGAGTACTGCTTCGGTAACAGGTTTAAAAAGTTTTGTGGTTTTCTTCTGCAGCACATTGTCCCCGACGGGCTTCTTCCACCCTTTTCTTAAAAGCAACTTGAGATGCTGCAAGTTTTCTTAGTAATTCATTTTTTGGATGATAATCCATTATTTATTTTTATACGCGATATAAAATTCGTCTAGAAAAATGTGCCATTACAACAACGAAACATTTTATCCGGATCACGCGCTAGTTTATCAAATAAAAATAAATCGTATTTGTCTTTAGTCGCTTGATGATATAATTCAGTTTATTTGTCTTTCGTTACGTCACCGCATTGCTCGTTTGCAATATTTCTGACATCAACATTATCTAGTCCAGGAAACAGTATAAAACATCCCGTATTTCGCCTAATAAATCTGTCAACGTTATAAAACCCTTGCTCGAAATAAACTGAATTACATTTTTTTGTTACGTGATAATGAAAAATACAACTTAATCGTATTCATCTCCTCCTTGTTTAACGGAATATCGTCAAATACAATTATTTTATGCTCGGACGAATCAAGTTTGTTGACAGGGATTAATTCCTCTGGTTGTTTTATTAAAAATATATCATTGCCAGCGTCAAGCTCATGGCGAAGTTTATCGTTGTATTCGCGTAATAACTCGTATTTTCTTGTTGCGGATTAATTGTGTAAATATATACCTTATCGTAATTAAAGTTATTGTTGAGTAATAGATTTAGCAAAAGATTTATTTTACCAGAGCCTGTACGACCAACGCTAAGATAATGACAATCTGGAAGTTTGTTATTGTGTTTATGTTTGATTAATCGTTCGGTGCCAAAATTTAATATTGTTGACTTCGCCATTATTCTTATACAATTTTATGTTATATAATTTACATAATATTGACTATTACACAAAGTTTGGAACAGCACTTACGGGATCTGTTTCCGTTGACGAACCAATAATAACTGATACTTCATCGCTAGTAAAAAAAAAACGGCGACACAATGACAAGCAATTGTTAATGTCGAATCAGCATGTACTTGGTTTAGAAACAAATTATCCGCCAATAAATGTTGTTGATGCACAAGCTGTTAGTTATGAACAACTAAAATCTGTTGACGGTAACAAACTATCACTGACAGGAGGAACTTTAAGAGGTAACTTGGATATGTCAGGAAAACATTTAGAAACAGCGTCTCCGCCAAGAAACTTAAATCAAACACAAACTGTAAGTTATTTGCAGTTGAAGTATGTTGACGATAACAAGCTTGATAAAACCGGTGGAACTGTTACAGGTGTTATTAACATGTCAAGTAAAAAAAATATTGGGTTGGAAACCGAGTATCCACCAGCAAATGTTGGTAGCACACAAGCGGTGAGTTATACGCAACTAAAATCCGTTGACGATAATAATAGTAATAATAATAATAATAATAATAATAATAATAATAATAATAATAATAATAATAGTAATAATAATAATAATAATAATAATAATAATAATAATAATAATAATAATAATAATGAGGACTTTGTATAGCGCCTAATCTTTAGAAGCTCTAAGCGCTTTACAACATTTGACAACACTTAAAAAATATATATAATGATATGATTACAAAAATAAAAACAAACACCATGAAAGTAGAAACAAAAAATACGCTGTAAATATTTAAGGTAAGGATACATTATTAGGTCTTTAAGTCTGTTCTTGCAGTTGAAATAGGTGAGTTTTGAAGAGCACTCTTGAATGAGATCACTGTGTCTTTGTGTCTAAGTGCAGTGGGCAATTCGTTCCACGTTGCTGGGCCCTGGTATGCAAAAGAGCGTTGTCCATATGATTTCATCTTCATAGTGGGAATAATGAGAATACGAGTGTCAGAAGAGGAGCGTAAGCATCTTGCTGGTGTGTACACATGGGTTAGGTCTGATAGGTATGTTGGACTGGAGCCCGTCAGTGAAACGTAGCACAGAGAACAAATTTTGTGTTTAATTCTGGATCGTATGGATAGCCAGTGTAGGGTACAGAGCAGGGGAGAGGCGTGCTCTGATCGTGGTACTCTAAGGATGATCCGAGCAGCTGTATTTTGAACTTTTTGAAGTTTCTGAAGTAGATATTGAGACGAACCAGACAGAATTGAGTTACAATAGTCCAGTCTTGAAAGTACTAAGGAACACACAAGTGTTTTAGTGGCATCAACTGAAAGATACTTGCGAATGGAGCTGATTCGTCTCAGCTCAAGATATGCAGCCTTGCATGTGTTCATGACATGTTGATGCAATGAGAGAGTACTGTCAAGAGTGACACCGAGGTTTCGTACTGACTGTGAATTTAATGTTGGTGTTGCTGATATTTATTGTCTGAGGTAAAGGATGTGAATGAGAAAGTCTTTGTGTTGTAATCAGGATGGCTTCAGTTTTATCATCATTCATCTGCAGCTTGTTACATGTCATCCATGATTTCACATCGGAAATGCACCTCTCTACGCCTTGGATGGTAGCTTCAACTTCAGCTGGATGGCTAGATTTGTATATTTGGGTGTCATCAGCATAAAATTGGTGAGACACTGGATGATGATCTATGACACTTGAGAGTGGCTGAGTGTATAGAATGAAGAGAACAGGTCCAAGAACAGACCCCTGTGGACCACCACAGCATAGATCAACTGGGCTGGAGTGTTTTCCATTTGCGGACACAATTTGTGTCCTGTTGACCAAGTAGGACTTGAACCATAGTAAGGCCGTATCATGAATGCCAAATACATGCTGGAGACGGTGAAGTAATATATCATGGTCTATAGTGTCAAATGCTGCAGACAAGTCAAGGAGAGTGAGGACTGTAATCTTTCCGCCATCCAAAGCAGAGAAAAGGTCATTGACT
>JAECUM010090509.1:0-64397 GCA_016617855.1 Megalonaias nervosa | reverse complement strand
AGATCAACTGGGCTGGAGTGTTTTCCATTTGCGGACACAATTTGTGTCCTGTTGACCAAGTAGGACTTGAACCATAGTAAGGCCGTATCATGAATGCCAAACACATGCTGGAGACGGTGAAGTAATATATCATGGTCTATAGTGTCAAATGCTGCAGACAAGTCAAGGAGAGTGAGGACTGTAATCTTTCCGCCATCCAAAGCAGAGAAAAGGTCATTGACTACTTTCAGAAGAGTAGTTTCAGTACTGTGGCAAGGGCGATATGCAGACTGTACATTGCTAAAAAGACTGTTTGAATTCAGATGAGATACAAGTTGGGATAGAACAACTTTTTCTAAGATTTTTGACATGAATGGCAGATTAGAAACTGGGCGGTAGTTTTTTAAATCATTATGGTCGAGTGTTGGTTTCTTCAGCAGAGGCTTTACAATGGCAGTTTTGTAAAATGATGGGAATTCCCCAGTTGAGAGAGAGGTATTAATAACATCAGTTAGTGAAGGCAGTATTGGATCCAAGCACTCTAGCAGCAGTGACGTCGGAATCGAATCCAGTTCAGTTGATGTTGGTGACAATTGTGAGGGGTGTAATTGAAGGTATTGACAAAAGTTAGGGGTGTAATTAACGGTGTGGACAATTGTAAGGTTTTTTTTTTTTGGACAATATACTTTAAATGTCTTTATTTTGTAAACGGTAAATAGTTAAATACTATTCTTTCGTTACCCAGGCATTTCTAATAATCATTTTGCAACTTCAACCGCCTCACTGAAAACAACAGGTCATGATGTGACCATACAGTGTTAATGAAATCATGCATTAATGTGAAATTCTCATCGCACACTTAAATGAAAATGTCTGTAGTTGCTCTCAAGAGGATTAATTTCAAAGTTAGAATGAAGTTTTGTATATAATCCTGCTACGACTTGAACCAATCCAAATCCATCTAAAATTGATCCCAAATGTCTCATTTGCTTCGAAGAGTTTATATCGCTACAGATTCTGGACTCCATACATACGTTCATTGAAAATTGCTTACGGTCTTCGTAATGAAGGATGAAAGATGAAAGACAAAGATGATGTAGATCTGTTCGTATTCTCCGTGTAACCGCTATTTAACGTCTATATCTGAATGTGGAGAACAGAAGAATGGGCTGCAAGACTGCCAACCAACATGGCAGTTCTTTTGATATGTAACTAATGCTTAAAAGACGAAATTGTAATCAGAAATGCATATCCGATGGGACGAAAGAACAACCAAGCGCCGTGTGCTGGACATGTTCTGAATGTCTCTGTAAATATGTTGCCTGTACCACACGCGAATCAAAGTTAGCATGGACCATGCTATTAAGGAAAACATTTTTCGATAGAGCAAGGTACGATATGCAAACGGTAGAAGCATATACTCGTGTGCTTAACATAATAAAGGCTATAGTTTTATTACCAAACCAACATATCTTTGTGTTGTTCAAAATACACTATGCAGTGCTTCCATACCTCGACTGCATCGAAGCGTTCGGTAAAGAATTCCAGATAAATCATTCTACCTAGTAGAACACAAATTTAAAGTATTGACCAAACAAGTTTTTTATGCTTTTGAAACACGAGAAAGAGAGCATGTACAAATTAAGACATCAGTCTGATGTGATAAGACGATCCATGAACACTAGGGTGAAGGTATTTCTCGATGCGATGGGGATATTCGAGACAGATATCCTCAACAAAACTGGTAATATATTTAGAGTGAACATTTCTAAACTTCTTGAGAAATGCAGTTAAGTTTCCGGAGCCACTGACATTTGTTACATTTCATGAAATTACCTGCGAGAATTGTACCAACAATTTTATTATAATGGTACAACTTTGACAACACGAGAAGAACAACGCTATCTTACTCAGGGGTTTAGAGGCAAAACTGAACACATTTGCATTCCAGTTTGTTTCTTAATCTTTTTTTAAAAGGAGAAACCATTGTGAAGAATTTTGCGTAAATCAACTAACATATCTTCAACGTTCTAATAAATAGCCATTGTACACTTGCAGCTGTTTATGCACGTGATAGATACTACTCACATAATGCAGAAGAGAGGTAATACAATTGGAAGACGATGCGCCAGATCTCTTTCTAACATGACAACGACAGTGTAGGTACACGAAATATTAAATTATGAGCAAAATAGTCTTTCTTATAAATATCGTTGCCTAATAAAGTCTATATAAATTATTGTTTAAAGATTTTTAATTATCGTATCAACTGTCTGATTTGTTTGATGTATAGAATATACGTATAGAACAATGTAGCAATTTTATTCTTATATTCTCCTTACATTTTCCTTGCCCACCAATGACATGCACCTTTAATAAGCAACTTTCTGAGACTTACTAATGTCAGAATAATTGACTCAAAAGGAACAGAAACTCACTTATTTACAACTCCACCAGTGTTTGAAAATTGTTTTAGTGACAAAGGCTGTTAAGATGTCATTATTATTATAAACGAATTAATTCGGCCCAGGATGACGATATTAGACAAACCAAAGTGTCGGGTCTTTAACCTTTTTGGAGAACTATGGATTTAAACTGTGAGAGTCATGTTACTGATTTGTGAATAGTATATCTTTTTCTACTAGCTGCTTTAAAAAGACAATGAAGTCTTGTCAGGATTTCCACATAGTTGTTATCACCCAATGTTTTTCACCATTTACACACATTACTATATCTTGTGAGCAATATATCTTCATACACGACTGAGGTAGGAAGCAAAGAGATGCTTATTGGCATATTTACACGTCCGGTGTGTCAATCTATCACATCTTCCATTTTCTGTCACCCGTTCAATTTGGACGATATTTTATGGATCGCATAGCTCCCAGACGTTCTTGCTCTTGGTATTTTTGTCTTCGAAATCACAATTTTTTTACGGCAAGTATAGACCTTAATGTGACCCCAATGATCCCTAGGAAAGGCAGGTGAGAAAACAGCAGTAGAATATCTGATATGACAAACGCGTCAAGTACTACTGCCATGTTCATCAATACGTAAGTTGCGTAACTTACAATACAGATGCTATCCACGTCTAGAATACATTGAAGATCGTTTCAGATAAATGTTGTATAGAATGTTCGAGAAAGTTTTACAAAAGCAGTTAGATATGTTGGCAGAAAACGTCAAAGCAAATAAATACAGTGAAAAAGATAAAGCACATCACAATAGAAAGTATTTGAATGACATAGAAAAAATCTTTCAAACTTTTGGAAGAAGAAATTGGTTATGGATCTCCTGGAGTCTGTTATGTGCAATTTACAAGCAAATGAAAAGAGCATATAATTAGAATTTTCGGAACGTTTGAAGAAATTTAGATCTGCACTAGTGAAGAGTGCACCATAATTCTGCAGGTGATCAGATGAACGATAAGTTGACTTTATTGAAGTAATGTAGGTCACTAGCCAGAATTGCAGAATACAAACATGTGAGTGAAATGAAAAGGATATACAAAACTATAACTGACAAATCTATAACGTTCAATTGCACGGACAAAACTAACTCTCAGTCGGCATAGATCTTTCAGAGTCAGCATAGTCTCGTCCAACCAGAACTCTTGCGTAGCTCCGTGAGATCTTCGCCATAAGACTCTCTGGTAGAGATCTGAGAGTTATCGGTAATACTCATGTATAGAGTTCTTTATCGGACTAGATATCTGTCGGCGTAGATATTTCAGAATTACAAGAGAACCAAGTGGAAACAGTCCAATTTATTTCTGGCAGACCAAATAAAGAAAGACGACAGAAACTAACAACACCTGTCTGTAACAATGAACTGCAGAGACCAAACCAACTCTCAGTTCTCATCGATATCCAAGAGTCACGCGAGAGTCCGATTGAACGCGACTATGTCGCCTATTGATAATTGCAGTTGCATAGATTGATAAATATAGGGACGATTTCCATTGTTCAGAACATAGCCATGTGATCAGGCCTATATTTCTGTATAAACTGAACCGAGAACTACTTAATACTAATTTCTATAAATACAGTCACGTGAAAGTAACTAATGTAAACAATGAATCGGAAGGCAGACACACTGCATACCTTTAAAACAAAATAAAAATGGTAAGGTTTATATTTTATTTAGAAAATTGAATAAATTGTTTTGACAGAATCAAATAACAAATCTTTGTAGTTTTTTCGGATGATAAATAATTATTTCTTTGACTGGATTTGAAAAAAGAGCTGGGAAATTCAAAATCTGCCAAGAAGAACATTGGGGCTACATCACTTTCACTACGGCTCGTTACAAATTAATTTAAAACTATAGGTACATGGATATAGATTTTGGGAGGAGGTGAATTCAAAGAATAACATTATAACAATTGGACTCACAATCCTTCAATGTAAGAGGCCGACCCCGATAGTTACAACGTGGGGGTGCGTGGGAGATAGATCCCGCTACTCCCCCATCTTAACTGTCAGGGTCGATGTCTTGAATGTTTGACTATTGGTCCCCCATGACTATAACCATTTACCGATAGTCTTAATTTCATTTGTAAGTATCCCCTCTAGGAAGCCTAAACTATTAATGAACACGAAACTAGATTTAAAGAAACGAAAATTGGTTACGCACGTGTCTGGACAATAACGAATCGGCAAAGTCACAATGAACTCATGAAATAATCAAATCCAAAAGTCATTCGTATGTCAAACAAAATAACACATCTTATGCCACGAAAGTTAGTTGTCTTGTTATTAATTCATATGTAAGGTGATGGCTCCATTGATTCATATGCAATGTAATGGCCCCATTGATTCACATACGAAGTAATGGACCCATTGATTCGTATGCAAAGTAATGGTTTCTTTGATTCACATACAAAGTAATGAACCCATTGATTCATATACAGAGTAATGGCTCCATTGATTCACATACAAACTAATGGACCCATTGATTCATATACAAAAATGGCCCCATTGATTCATATGTAAAGTAATTGTAATGTGTCGAATTTTGAAGAAGTACTGTATCTTCAAGTTGAATAAATTGTGCATTAAAATTGTATCACAGTCAAACCAGAGAAATGTCTTTGAGAAAGTTCACATTGATATTTCCTTTATTTCATCTCCGAAACATAAAAGGGCCACGTTAAGGTTCAGTAGAATTGACCGTAACGCTATCATGAGAAAGTACAGTAGGGTTACCAGCCATGACAGCGGTAGAGAAATCCATGTCAAATAATTGATCTTCAAAGGAAAGCTAATTGCATGATGTTCTAGGCTGTCACAAACTGATGAAAGACATGATTGTTTTGGGAAAAATTTAGAAACAGTTGCTTTCGATTGGTCAGTTAAAATTAAGGCGTACACTTTAGAAATAATGGGGAATTTAAGGTAGCGACTTGGCTCAGAATTCTTTAGTCAGAAATCTTGCTTGAGAGAAGTCAGGTTGACTCCGTGGGAAACCTAAAAGAATAGTGTTTTCCCTCGTTAACACGTAAAGAGGCCAGATGGCTGTCTTGAAAGGAAAGGACAGGCTATAGTGCTTGGACGCACGGTTTGTGTGGAAAAGAAACAGCATTAAGGTACGCAATTTTAATTTCCATGTAATTTTCTATTTTGTTGTTTGGTTTTATGCAAATGTGTAGCATATGATTAGGGATTTATGAATTAATTTCCTTTGTCTGTAGGATGATGCTGTTTATCGTGATAATTGCATATTTATATATGATTTTGCTCAAATGATCTTGCAGGTTATTGGTTACTGTAAGCTAGAATTTAGTGAATCTTATGCAATAGTAATCGAGCATTTATCTTACTGAGCGGAATTGACTAGCCAGCTGTAAGAAGACGTATAGTAATGTATGCTGATATATACGGCAATTGCCGCGTGGAACAGGGACGATGAACTGTTTAATTAAGGTCTGACTTGGTATATTGCAATGGTCATTTGTAACTATAGATAACGATTGTACCTTACCTCAAATACAGTATATTTGTAAAGACCGTTAATCGTTAAGGTCACATTATGCAGTGTGGATAGCTATTAACGTCTCTGAATAACGAAGTAAGAGAATTTTATATATACGGATAGGTGGTGAACATATATACAGCTTTAGTCGTAATCTTGTCTTTTAAGGGAACAGCTTCCTATATTTCTCCCGAGAAACCCGATGAGGACAGTCCAAGAGGGAAGTCCGCAAATAGAGAGTTCAGAATAGAAGGGTCTAGCGGAAGAACCAAGCATACACGCTAGACGTCGAATACACAAAGTCAAGAGAGTACGACGCCAGGTGATGCAAGTCGGGCGAGGACATTGTGCTCTTTTCACCACTCGTTACTATGATGAACGAATCCGTAAACTGAACACTGCTATTAAATTCCATTAATGTAAATCGGTTGGATTGTAATTGCAATTTTAGCTTATGTATTAATTAATTAAATTTATTTTATTTTATTGGTTAAGGGGGCTCGTATTTGTTTATTTCTTCTCAATAGTCTTCCTAAGTTCTCTGTCAATGTTCTATCTATCTATTCACACTTGGCAATGAATCGAGGGAGGTCATCCCCTAGATAACGATCGCTAAATCAATTAACAGAGGGGCATACACACACGTCTTCATGTTCGTCACCCTCCCCCCTTTTACAGTAATGGAACCATTGATTCATATGCAATGTAATGGCTCCATTGATTCATACATAATGTAATGGCCCCATATGCAAAGTAATAGACCCATTGATTCATATGCAATGTAATGGTCCTATTGATTCATATGCAGAGTGATGGCCCCATTGATTCACATACAATGTAATGGTCCCATTGATTCACATACAAAGTAATGGCTTCATTGATTCACATACAATGTAATGGACCCATTGATTCATATGCAATGTAATGGTCCAATTGATTCATATGCAAAGTAATGGCCCCAACCATTCACATACAAAGTAATGGCTCCATTGATTCACATACAATGTAATGGTCCCATTGATTCACGTGCAAAGTAATGACCCCATTTATTCATAAAGTAATGGACCCATTGATTCACATGCAAAGTAATGGCCCCATTGATTCACAAAGTAATGGCTCCATTGATTCATATGTAATGTAATGGTCCCATTGATTCACATTGATTCATATGCAATATAATGGTCCATTGATTCATATGTAAAGTCGTGGCTCAATTGATTCATATGTAATGTAATGGTCCCATTGATTGATATGCAATATAATGGTCCCATTGATTCATATGCAATATAATGGTCCATTGATTCATATGTAATGTAATGGTCCCATTGATTCATATGCAATATAATGGTCCCATTGATTCATATGCAATATAATGGTCCCATTGATTCATATGCAATATAATGGTCCCATTGATTCATATGCAATGTAATGGTCCCATTAATTGATACGCAATATAAAGGTCCCATTGATTCATATGCAAATTAATGGTCCCATTGATTGATATGCAATATAAAGGTCACATTGATTCATATGCAATGTAATGGTCCCATTGATTGATATGCAATATAATGGTCCCATTGATTCATATGCAATGTAATGGTCCCATTGATTCATATGCAATATAATGGTCCCATTGATTCATATGCAATGTAAAGGTCCCATTGATTCATATGCAATGTAATGGTCCCATTGATTGATATGCAATATAATGGTCCATTGATTCATATGCAATATAAAGGTCCCATTGATTCATATGCAATATAATGGTCCATTGATTCATATGCAAAGTAATGACCTGAAGATCATGCTCATGGAACCTGAGTTTGATTTTGAGTTTCTACTTTCAAACAACAAAAAGTGATCTTTGAATTGTGAAATAAATGTAAAATACCTCCATAAAGACGTTTGAAACTGAAAAATTTTCACGAATTGGAATCAAGTCCGCTACGATTAGCTCAGATTAAACTTAAATATCAAATTCGAAAAAGATGAAAGGATCTAAAAAGATCATCGTTATGACATATGTTAATAATTACGATAAACGCATAACGTATACACTCTTTTATTTCTAGTCATTCTGTTATGTAGCATAAAGTTGATAATGCATTTTCAAGTATACATCTCTGGCTTGTGCTACCACGTGCTTTGTATATCGGTCGATTTAAGGACCTTTATATGCATGTTTTGAACAAAAGCGAATAAATAATAATAATAATAATAATAATAATAATAATTATAATAATAACAATAAGAATAAGAATAAGAATAATAATAAACAACTGTTGCTGATTCAGCAAACGAATCAAAAAGTTTTAGCACCCAAAAGCAGTTTGTTTGTTTATTTGACAGAGAGGAAGGAATACTCTGTGAATATATATAAATGGATAGACCGTACTGTTACTTTATTACCACAAACTGTGAATAACAGTATTTTGTTCAGGACAGTCTATACCGTAACATTTCCCGTGATGGATCGTATGTAACCCTGTGTACACTGTCAATCAAGATTTCTAGCCTTCTTAACTGCGAGGTAGCTAAAGAGTGGAATGGAGAGAGAGAGAGAGAGAGAGAGAGGGTACATATTATTTTTATTGTCTTCTTGACATTTGTACGTTGAGACCTAACATAGATAACCATGATATTTTAAAAGGCTTTTGTGTCTATGTCTAGGAAGGAAAATTGAATGTAAAAGTACGTTGCATATCTCAGTCGACCTGAATAGAAGAGTCTGTTGACCGATAAAGATATACACATCAACATCCACTGTATGGGAGGTGCTAGACCTGAAATTACACTACGAATGATTTATTTAAAAAAAAAATACACCATACAAATGATTTTCATTTTACCAAACAAATAAAGCAGACCCTTTTTTAAAATAAATGTAATTAAATCATAAACAAACAAACAATAAAGTATAAGACTTAATTTTTATGCAGATAATTTTAGTTTGTTATGCCGTTTTGCAATAATATAATGGACCGCAAATAAGCATTGTTACAGGCACTTATTTAGTGTTAGTCAGAAAGGCTGCACAAATCTTTGACCATGAGTTACAAAGGATTGATTAAGGCAAACATATGCTACGAAATACAAACGATTTATTTCATTTAAAATAATGAATTTTCACTGAAACATTCATGTACAGTACACAACTGTGGGATCATATCGGTTTGTCCATGGGTGCATCAAAGAGAAGAAAATGTTGTAATTCTCCTTTTCCCATTTATTTATTTATTTATTTTAAAAGGAATCATTTGTTTACTTAAAATAGCATTTTGTTCGCGTTTCTTAATTTTACGAAAAGCTTTTAACTGTTTGTGAAATATCTTCAGATTTAACCATACTAATTTTGCTATAAAAATGTGAAATAAATGTAAAATACCTCCATAAAGACATTTGAAACTGAAAAAGAGCACACACACACACACACACACACACACACACACACACACACAAAATGCTTTATCATCATTTTAAGCCACAAAACAACCAATCCAAACGTTCCTCAATTAGCACAAAATTTACCATTTTATTCATTTTTGGCTTCAGAGCTGCCCATAAAAAATAAGACCGATTTTTGGTCCGCTTGCTAATCATCATTTATGATTGATGGTAATGGTGACTCAAGAGAAAACACAGGAGATAAATTTGCGTACAATTTGCCAACAAATTACCACCTTCTTTCTTTCAAAGAGGGCAAGGGGTCAGAATCGGTGGACACGGTGTTCTGTCAGCCATGTCAAGCTGGCGAGCAAATGGAGGCATCTGTTGCATCTTGTGCATTTTGTGTCGATTGTTCGGAATATCTCTGTCATGCTTGCCGGAAAAGCCATACACTTTTTAAAATTAGTAAATACCATGTCCTTACTGAGGAATCTGTGACAGCAAATCAGATTCCCGAGTCCGATCGTGCTTACCTAGATCTCTGCAATCTTCACAAGAAGCCTCTTGCGTACTATTGCAATGACCACAATGCTGTGTACAATGTATCCCTGATGGTCATCGTAAATGCACTAATCTTGATGACATCGAGGATTTAGCAAAGGGTGAGCCTGGGAATGACAGACTCAAAGAAGAAGTACAGGGAAAGCTAGAGATATTGATGGCAGATTTTCAACAAATACAAGGAAAAAGAGAAGAAAATTTAAAACTTGTCGATGAACAAAAAGAAGAAATTCGGAAATCTACAGAAACGAACAACGAATCTTGTCAGAAAGGTCAAGGAACTGGAAAAGTCGGCTCTGGAAAGACTTGACGAAGTTCACCAGGTCGTGGCCACCGAACTCTCAAATCGACTGAAAGAATGCAAGTGTCATTGCCGCGGTTGAGGTTTCGAATCATATGCTGGATGAGGCAAGCAAGACGAAGAACGAGAGGCAGATATTTATTGCGCTTACAAAAGTTTCTAAGCAAGCTGAGAATTACATCTTTACAACCGGGCATTTGAGATGAGGCATGAGTATGCTACTTAAAAGGAAGTAGAAAGGTTTTTGAATGCAGATTCTTTGGGAGACACGAAGAAACATTTAAAGAGTATGTATTTTTCATTTGGTTCTGTAAATGAGACAGAAATGTTGATGTCCATGGAAAGTTTTCGTGAATATGAAAAGAAAATATCTGCATCAGACTCTGAAGAAGACGAGGGAAGTGTCAAGGTCAAATCTGTAGCGCTAAAATCGTCAAAAATGCGCTCCAAAATGTTACCTGTACCACGTAAATGGAAAGCTCCAAGTTAAAGAACTGGAAGAAATAGACATACGGATAACGGTCTCTTCTATGTGTCAACTTTCTGATCGCATAATATAAATTATTTAGACATCGTAGGAAAATAAATTGGAAAGAACAGTAATTATCATGATAAGCCTCAACTTTAATAGTGGGAAATACTTTTTACCTTTAAAAGTTAACTTCGTGTTATTCATGTTATTTTGATATTTGCTCATTTCATATTTCTATAGGGGCCCCGAGTGGCCGAGTGGTCTAAAGCGCTCTCCGTTACGGATCACTGCCATCTCACCTCTGTCTGCGTGGGTTCGAGTCTCGGATTCAGCCAATGTGAGTGTGTGAGAAAGCTTGTCAGTAGCTTCTCGTGGGTCGGTGGTTCTTTCCGGGGTTTTTCCGGGTTCTTCCTCCACCATTAATACTGGCCGCCATGTTTAGTCTATCTTGTGCTGAAAAATGGCATTTAACCCTACAACAACAACAACAACATATTTCTATAATTATTGTGTTTCACGTAACTGATAGAAATTGTGTTTTAGAGCTGTGGAAATTTTTAACTTGTTTTTAAAAGTATTAGAGATATATGCGTATCTATATGAGTTTGTGCGTACATGTTCTCGCCACACATCTGTCTAAAATCGATAGAACTATGTACAGTTAAACTTGTCTATACAAGTCACCCATGGCAGTAGCAAACACTGATCTTTCCTAGCAGGTGACCTTTATATACAGGTAGCTATACTTTAAATCATATAAATATTGGACCTTGTACATGGCCTTTGTAAGTAGGGAGATGCTACACAGAGGTAACCACTTTAGCAGGTTGGATTTTCTATCTAAAGCCCATGCACATACATGCCTCATATGTGTGTGTGTGTGTGTGTGTGTGTGTGTGTGTGAAAAATATACAGTTTCTTCAATTTACGGAGAATTCTCTACAAGTATAGAAGCCTGTCGTCTACTGAATTCACTCACAAGCTCTGTGTGTGTGTGTGTGTGTGTGTGTGTGTGTGTGTGTGTGTGAAAACTTATGCAGTTACTATAATGTATGTGCATTTCTATACCCGAAATTTAGTTTGCAGCGTGCTAATTGGCATCGAACTTCGCATGCAGAGTTTTCATGTAACGGTTTGTCCTATGAATCGAACGGCTGCCGAGAAGTAATGTGGTGTGCCGAGTGTGTTCTGATAAGGAAGATTTAAAATTCTAGACTCATTTGTGATAGGTTAAAATACGGGAACCGTTATAATTCGCATTAGATTTTGTATCTTTATTCCAATAATTCAACCAGACTTACTCAGACGATATATATGATGAAGCGATAAAGTGAAACCGGTCACACATTCTACGTTTAGGTGTTGTTTGTTTATAATATACGATTTAATCCTTATTATGATTGTTTTACACGGATAATTCATTTAAATAATCTGTTTGCACTTGTGATTACAACACTTTTCCTTACAGAAATTTAACTACTTATTACTTTACCTTTTCTACTAGCATTTGACTTGGTCGATACCAATGTATTTAAATTAAGCTAAATTACTAGCATTTGGCTTGGTCGATACCAATGTATTTAAATTAAGCTAAAAATTACTAGCATTTGACTTGTTCGATACCAATGCATTTAAATTAAGTTAAAATTAATAGCATTTGACTTGGTCGATACAAATGTATTTAAATTCAGCTAAATTTTTACACTCCATATTGAATATATTTTGCAAACCCTGCATGCAGAGCAATAGTTTGACGGCAACATCAAAAGAATCAGTCACAAATTACTTATAGTTCCAATATATACCATCGAGGTTGGACTAATTTTTTATCATAGAGTATCACCCAATCTATCGATGGTGAGTTTTTATTAGTTCTGTATCGTGGATTATCACTCATTATATCGATGGTGAGTTTTGATTAGTTCTGTATCATAGAGTATCACCCAGCCCATAGATGGGGAGGGAGTCTTGGTTGGTTTTATATGACAGAGTATCACACAAACTACCGATGTGGAGTATTGATTAGTTTTGTATCGTATAGTATCACTCAGTCTATCAATGGAGAATTTTAATTAATTTTGTATCACAGAGTATCACCCAGTTTATCAATGGAGAGTTTTGATTAGTTCTGTATCAAAGAGTATCATCCAATCTATCGATGGGGAGTTTTGATTTGTTTTGTATCACAGAGTAACACCCATTCTATCGAAGGTGAGTTTTGATTAGTTTTGTATCAAAGAGTGTCAAACAATATCAATCGATATTTTGGAAAACAAATTTGTGGTTTGATATTTGCCAATACCAACTGAATCTCAAACACATAAAAAAGAATAATGAAAAAGTCTGCTTATACTGGGGTGGGGGTAGAGGAAGAATAGATGCTGAAGTCCACGGAATATAGTGAAAATTTGTCCAAGGACAGTTTTCATGATTTCATTTCCGATCAGTGGATGTCAGAGTCTGCGGAAGAATTAATAAATAAGACAAGAATGCGGAAGCATTGTCAAAATTGAGAGTCCAATGTCTAACACACTGTCAAAAGCTAAATCTACAGATTCGACAAGGACTTTAAGGGCTCTATAAGTACTGTTTCTTCTGGTTGTATTCGGCATGTAAGAAAATCAAAAGGGGATAGAGTGATGCTTTTTGCGATCCTTCACGCGATAATCCGCCTCTGGAAGTTTCCCTACTACTATCACCATTATGATCAGACATTTGTTTGGAATCAGTAATGAGTCAGAACATGCATGCTTATTCTCTTATTTTTCATATTTGATAACAGATCTTAAAATAGTGGTTTGAATTGAACGGGGAATTGTTAGTGGTCGGTTTTTTGATTGAACAGTTTTCTATACGCATATATTGTTTAGAGTTTTCGCAGCATTTTCATTGACTTTGTAGGCATTACTCGGATGTCTTCTTTTTAGATGTTTACATTTTTATTGTTCTTTTTACCTTATGCATACTCCATTTGAAATAGCCAAAGCAATTGCAATTATCTACATGTAGACCTTTTTTAAAAAAAAAAATAGTTATTATAATATTAGGAATATGGTTTGTATGTGTCTGTTGAGGACAGTGAGTGTGAATGCGTGCATATGTACAGTAATTTTCACAAACAGGACGAGTATGATCATGGAATATAATTTATAAATATTTAAATATTTAAATACAAACTTCCAGACATATGCATTAAAGTGATCTTTGAAAACATATGGTTTGAAGCATTTATTCTAATTTGCTTTTCAATGATAAATATAAAGAATTTGCAAATGGCTGTCTAAAATTAAAGCCAACATCTTAGGGGTTTGGGTTGATCATGGTCTTAGACACGACAGAAGGGATGTTCAAATCTTGTTGTCATTGTTGATACAGGAACCACAATGCGTGCAATATATTTGAATACGCGCACCATGAAACGTGAACGTATCTAATGACCAGAGGGTTTAACGTTTTAGTGCCTGCTGTTACTTTTAAACAATACCGCTCGAGTATCAGAAATTGGAGTCACAAAGATCAAAATTACATTTTAGTGGGTTCTTATTCTTATACATATAACATAAATACTAATTCTACACTAGTAAATAAACAGCAACAAATATTACTACTACTGCTACTACTATCACCCCACTATCAACACCACTTCTACTACAACTCTACCGTTGCTGTTGTTGTTGTGCTGTACTAAAACAGAACGAAGCTGCCTCACTGTAATTACTCTACTTGAACTAAGATTCCCGTCGTACTATCATTAATAACAACGATAAATAACGATAAATAACATAACCATCACCACAACCTCCACGAAGTCAACTGTTGTTGCTGCAGCGTCAAATTCTTTTTCATTCTAGTCTCCTGTTTTCTCATCTTCTTCTTCTTTTTTCATTTCTCGTGTTCCTCGTTTTCATTTCTTGTCTTCCTCTTTCTCATTTTTATTTCTCATCTTCCTCTACTGGAATTGAGCTACCAACACTACTGCAATAGATCTTTATGTTGCTTTTGATCCTCCATAATCTTCTGCACCTCCTTTTCTCACCTTCCTCCTCATACTACTACTATTACTACAACTACTACTACCGATAATATTACTACTTCATCATCATTATCATCATCATCATCATCACCATCATCATATCATCGTGATCATTTTCTTGTTCTTCTTCTTCTACTACTACTACTACTACTATTATTATTATTATTACTACTACAGCTACTACTATAACTACTATAGACCTTTCAATTACGGTTTAAAGGACGCAGCCATATTCGCATCACCTTAAATTCCGCAATTACGGTACTGATGTTGTCCATCGTTCCGTATTATAGGTTACTCTCCGCAGTTTCTTACGTTTGTACCGGGTTAAAAATCTGAAGGACAACAGATTCCATGGATTTCGTTAATGACAAATACTGTTATAAACAAGGAGTATGTATATCCTGGAGAGAGTGTAAAGAACATATTCTTTTCATTATATTGTATTCTTTCTAAATCATAACGGTTGATCTGGGTTAGATTTTGAGCGCACACAGCTGGGCCTTACTGCTTACGGTTCCGAATGAAATTGCAAAAATTTTATATAAAGCAGAATATACTTAGTAATTCAATACCATAATATTTTTTTTCATTCTTGTGTTGTACACATATGCAGTAGAGTCTATTGCTTTCAAATTTTACGTGAGTTAGCTCAGCAATAGTGTGTCTTAACGTTCAAATGGTAGTGAACTCTGAAGTCAATAAATGTGAGTTTTCGCCCTATATGTTATCCTTGTTTTAGGCAAAGAATGTGTTGTGTAACGATCTCTCAATTTCGCTGCCATAGGTTGTGTCATTTGCTATCAACTCGTATCTAGCTTTCAAATCAGAATAGGCGCATTGCGGATCGCATACTGTGTATAAGCTGTCGCTGAAAAGTAGAAGTGATCAAAGTCGCTTCCGACTTTTCAAGCATTATTTGGTTAATTGGATATTTGATTATTTACATTTTTATATATACCATTTTAAATACAAAGATTCTTGAGAAACTATGTAGCTTATAAGCTGTAGCTAAATTTACTATAAAATATAATAATTATGTTTGCAATTTGACTTATAACATGTTATAGTTTCATGTTTGTAATTTTATATATAGAGTATTGTTCGATTCAATAAGCAAAACCGCTTCTACAGCATTTAGAACTCTTGGTCTCTTCTTCAGAGATTTATTTCGGACCTGGTCAAACCCCGCAAACGTAACTTCTATTGCGACACCTCCTTAGTAACTGTGACGGAGAGGAAAACATGCTCTTGCTATCTCTCTTCTTTCGATTCAGGATTTTCCCCACCAAACAAACCGTTATGGGATTCATGGAGAAAACACATTCCTTATGACCAACCGACAACCAGTGCAAGTTTATATCATAAAAATACTTATGATGTGTATCGCTCGAATGATTAAAATACAAAAGGCAAATTATAAAAAAAATGTCAAAAGAGCATTTTCAGGAAATAGTAATGATAACATTCTGAAAATTAATTTCTGCATTTTAAAGACATGCAAAGTTAAAGTGATTTGTGCACTTTAGAATCAATTTTCTGAGCAATCTGAGTTACAATGTAAAATGAATCCTCCCATTTTGGAATTCGACTCGTTGTTTAACCAGGATAATAGTGAAATGTTGAGATATTCATTATCTGACAGTCATATGATAAATCAACAACACTGGAGTGACATGACATGATCTGAATGAGCGAAGTCGCATCCAATTGCTTCTTCAATATTGACGGAACAGCCGATTATCCGCCAATGTACGTCCGGTTATTCGAGATGGCGATGGTGGATAGGGTTGTGTTAGTCCAAGTAGATTTATGGGGTTGTTTTATCGGACTCTATGTTTTGGTGCTGGACACTAGTTGTAGGTGTAGTCAGTTAATGTGGGTGTTTGTCAGTAAAAATGAGTGTTGGATTTTCACTTAGTATGTTAAATCCCCCGAGTGATCTGTAACGTTAAGTGTTAAATTCCCATATACTGACTCAAAAGTAATGTTAATTCCTCCCCATTGACCCGTATTAAACCGATGACGTATTAAACGTTAAATTTAAATCACCCATTCCACCATAGTGACTCAATCCAATATAGCGGGAGATTGGATATTTTGCATTCCTGAGTCCTGTGATCCATTTCCCCGTTTCAAACGTTTGCTTGCAGTGGAGGACATCCTCATACCATTTTCACATCCCCGCACCCGCTTTATCCACAAAAGTTGCAATACTTCTACCTGTGTGATTCTTATGCTAGCAATAGTACTATTGCTGAAGTTTTACTTCTAAACACATATTTATTGGAAACGGACCACTGACACGAAATGGGTATTGTTTGTTGGTTTTAAAGGCACTTTATAACATATTACTAGCTATGTCATGCCACGGAAATGGGAGCTAGTTGCCTTTCGCGAGGATACACTAATGCAGCCAATCCGGGCTGTCCTTAGTGAATTTCAAACCCGCGACCCATGTTGTACGAGTCCAACAAATAATAATAATAATAGTAGTAGTAGTAGTAGTAGTAGTAGTAGTAGTAGCAACAACAACAACAATTTTGTAACATACATAAATAACAAACTGCCATTCAACACAATAAACTTAAGCAAGAAAATGTCACAGAGTAGAGATAGGTCAGTAGCAGTAAGGTTTTGTATTATTTGGAAGGAATCCAGCTAAGTCCCAGGTGCAAGTGAATAACACCCAGTGAAAAACAAGAAGTAAGGAACAAAACCAGTCTAAACACTAAGTGTTGTACAGCAAAATGATTAACAGTCTAAACTCATTAGTATACATGTTCTAATTAGTGCATATATGCAAATTAGTGCTACATATATAGCCGCTGCCGATATACGGTATACCTCTAACGTATACTATCTCAGCAATTCAAGTAATTATAGGTTTGTCTGGCACGTGAGCCTTTGTCAAGTTAAGTTGAATGATTTATTTTACAAGTCCCGGCAGTTTCAAAAGGAGAGGTCGTCGCGCTCACAGCGCAACCTGTATGGATTATATATATGTCAAAGAGAATCATATATATGCCATGTAAAATAACCTTGCTGGCTCCACTGTAAATACATTTTAAGTTGATAAGTACATTATTTAGTAATTAACTGTGCTGTTAAATATTTCGCTACTTGTCAGCAATTGTGTTTGGTATTTACACATTCAAGGTGAGCAACTAGGGGTCCGTGATGTTTTGATAGGGCAGACGAAATATCTCCATTCGGAAAAAAAATTTACAAGCACTAAATAAATTGAAGTGCAAGAAGTGTGTATTACGTGCTTTTCCAAAGAGAAAGAAAGCAAAGCTGTCGCATTTTGCCAGACCTGCAAAGAATATTTGTGTTTAGTGTATTGTCAGAAGCACCAGGAAACGAGTCAAAGCAAAGAACATATAACGATGAGTGCTAACAACGTGAAGAATACCGACTCAGAATCCAAACAGGGTCAAGATTATCTCTGCAAGAGGCACAAGAAGAGGTGTGTCTACTTTTGTGAACACCATAATGAGTTTTGCTGCAACAACTGCGTCAATATTCAACATAAACATTGCAAGCCAATTGTATGCATTAAAGGTATGGCAAACACGATGAAACAAAGGGACGATTTCGATGATATCTTGGCCAACCTTAGGGAAATGAAAGAGAAATTTGAGAACTTAAAGAAAGATCGCAAAATGACACTGGAAAGTATTGAATGGCAAAAAGAAAATATTAAGAAGATAATCAATGACTGGAAGGTGAAAATAATTAAAAATCTTGAAAGAATAGAGTCGGATTTATTAAAACAGTTGAATAACATTTATGAGGAGGAAACAAATGTAATCTCCGAACATCATGAAGAATATGAGGAACTGGTCAATGTGATTGACACAAATGAAAGGATAATTGAGGAATCATCCAAGTCTGTAAATGATGCAATAGTTTTCTCCAGCTTTGTAAAGGCCACAGCGGATCTGGAAGGATATTCAGAAACATTTGACAGAGCCCTCAAAATAGCTTACGATATTGAGTTGACTTTTGAAGAAGACAGTCGTCTTGATAATCTCATGAAGGAGTTGAGAGTTTCTGTCCAAGTCAACAGAATATCGCCCGGTCAAGCTCTTGATGACGTCCTGAAAGTACAAACATTCGCCCAGGAATTTTTCAATGCTGCGATACCCGGCGATCAAACATCCTGCAGTATCACATCGGGGACATATTTTCCAGATGGAAGAATTCTAGTTGTCGACTCAGCCAACAGAAAACTTAAGTTGTTTGGTGCAGATCTGAAATACGTGTCTCATATCAAACTGAACTTCACTCCCAAGTTTGTCTGCTGTGTGGACGAGAGGCTAGCTGCTGTTACCTCTGGAGACGGGTTTGTGTGTCTGTTCAGCGTCACAGACGGTGTGAAACCAGCACAGAAATTCAACATAGATGGTTGTTGTTATGACATCGCAGCCAACAACTATCGATTATACATCCATGTGATGCAATATACGAGGCACCTGATCCAGGTGATGAGCACATCTGGTACAATCATTAGAAAAGTTGCACTTAAATACGGTATACCTGATAAAATGTGTATTAGTCCAGATGGAAAAATGATCTACTACAGCCGGCATACTGATGTTGTCAGACTTGACGTGGAAGGAAGGTCACAGGTCACATTTGGGCGGGGAAGTATGGTAGATCCCACAGGGATTGCGGTGGACCGCTATGGAAACGTGTACTGTTGCGGGAAAAGGTCCAAATTGCTTTATAGTGTTTCTTGGAACAATTTGGATCAAAATCTACAGATGTCATGGGACGTCGGCCTCAACAAACCGTTGGATATTTGCTTCAATGACAGATATGATAAACTTCTTGTCATAGAAGAAAGTAATCTACGAGTGAAACTGCTTGGGATACAGCGTTAAGGTGCAAAGAATAGGGATATTTACAGTTCTGAAGTAAATTCTGTGGATTCTATTAATAGTACATATATAAACTACATACGTGCGTTGTTCTGAGTTGGCCGAAAGTAGAAGTTTCACACGAAGTAAGGATATGTCGAGGCCGTCAGACATATGTATTCATACGTCATATCGGATAAGCGCCTTGCACAGACTTATAATAAAATACGATTGCGGTTTTGTATTTATTACACAACTACCCCCTCCAGCCTCACTGTTACACTTTCCAGATAATGTGTGTGGTTATACTGTGTGCATGAAATCAATTACAAGTTCGATATGGCATAAGGACTTAAAAAGATATGTTGAGAATTTTGGGCTGTGGCCTATTGGTAAGCTGTATCAGATTATTTTTTTTCCCCCGACTTGTAACACAGCACAAATGCAGTTTACACTTATTACATCGCCCTTGTTTACGCTTTCTAAATATTGTTGTCCTTTACAGATTGAATATAGTTCAAAACTAATTAAGTTTACGAAAGTTCGATTTGCTGAGTTTAAGAATAGGTTCGAGATGACGTCAGATAAATTACCTAAACAGTTACAGTCTGGGCGCGTGATACGCAAATACGGACTGAATATCTATATCAAACGCCAGATCAACTATGCAAGACTAAATATTTATTTAATAAATACACTAAACTAGATCCATGTTTTGTTAGGAGTCAACGGAAAAATGAGACATGTGCATAAGACATAACAAACGAGTTCGTTTCCGTGACTCGAAATGAATATGTTATAATAGTATGCAATAGATAAATATTTTGTTGCAGATATATATCAAAAGGTTATGAAATATTTGTTTTAAATATAAAAAATACGTGTACAGTTTGACGTCGGCAAGAATTAGTCTTACTGAATACACCCACTCTGTGTGTAAACTTAGATCAAGTGATTTTTCATGTAATGAACAACAGGTTGGAAAACAAAATATGAAAAGAGGAAGTGATTTTTTATGTTTCCATTTATTCATACGCATATCTTGTCGTAACAGTCACCCATTAGGATGTGATGAGGAGAGAGTCAAGACACTTCATACAACGGTGCTAACGGAAGACTAAACATATGCAAAGAATAGTTTGGTCGAAAATTTCAGAATTTTGAAGGTAATTTTTTTAAATTCTGAAATTGATTGCTTAAACATAATAATTTGACCAACATTTTAATGCTCACAGTATGAGGTCTCCACCCTATATAGTCATTATTATTATTCTTCTTCTTCTTCTTCTTCTTATTATTATTATTATTATTATTATTATTATTATTATTATTATTATTATTTTCTTATTGTAACTACAATGATCGATCAGTTTAGTTTATCTGATGTTAGTTGAATAAGTTTCTCACCATGTTTCAGCTCAAGAAAGTCTTCTTTTACTGATTTATTTATTCTTTCTTTCTTTCATCTCCAACACTTCTGTACTGGCAGGGAGGTAACTCCCTCGATACTGTTAATCAACATGTCGTCTCAATATTTCATATCTTAAGATTGAAGTTGTTTATTTTAGATTCTCTATTTCTGTGGCTCAAGAAAAGGTCGTGATAGTGGACTGCCATGATCATTTACACGCCATGTTCAATAGCTATATAAACGCATGCACATTAATCTGCACATGATTGGAATTGAAAAGGAAATCACTCAGAATCAGTTTTTACTGATCTCAATTCGCTGCCATTATTTTCAGTGTTCTTCCTGCTTTTATAATGAATATTTGTTTTCAATAGAAAACAGTGATTCAACATAAACAAAATTTACACAATAAAATGTCTGATGTTATATGCACATGTTTTAAATTTATTTGACAGAACATCGTCCTGAAGACCCCGCACCCTTTTTAGATTGTCATATTTTTCACTACCCCACCCCCGTAATTGTTATGTTTTATGAATGGCTATTCGGTTACTGGGATTATCACCTTCAATACACATAAACTAATAGACACACACACTCGATTTCAGCATGTAAATTTTATTCATATCACTATTAATTCCTACAATTTGAATATTACAAATACGGTCTATTTTCCAGCCTGAATTGTGTTACGTGATTATATTGACAAAGAATAAATATATGTCTGTCTGACTCGCACTTACTCACGAAGGCAATCTATCTATCTATCTACCTACCTACCTACCTACCTACTAACCTACTTGTCTATCTATCTATCTATCTATCTATCTATCTATCTATCTATCTATCTATCTAAAGGATCGACGGTTCGTTGTTTTTTGACGTTCGTTGAAGTAGGAACCGAGAAAAACACTGCATATTTAGCTCATTACTTAAGTTTTCACAGAGTTCTTTTTTTGTTCATACTTCACTGGATGTAAAAAATATAAACTGGTCAATCCTTATAATTAAAATTTGATATTATAAAAACAAAATAAGGAAATAGACCTTTCTAACCGTGCATGAATACATGAAAATAGCAGTCATAATCCGTAATTTGCATATAGCCAATCAACCAAATGCCTGACAAAATGACACAAACTTACGTTCAGTCATTAAATCGTTATGTGAGCAGGCGACACTTTACTACATAATCCAAGTATCCAAAGTGAAATCTATGTGTAACAAATACTCATATGATTAAACTTCAACATTAATTTTGATTTGTTTAATAAGTTCACCGTTATTCCCCATGTCGAAATTTGGGATTAGTGTCCACTTGTCCTAATTAGTGTACTAGCATTTGCTCTTAAAAAATTGAGGTCTACTTAACAGCATAATTTTGTTCAGAGAGAGAGAGAGAGAGAGAGAGCACAAAGTGATAAAACACTGAAAATAAAATAAATTCGGGTTGATAAAATCTGAAAGTAAATCAATGAAGAATCATTTCTTAAACAAATAAAACGAAACAGTTGTTTTAGGTTTGAAATCAAATATCAGGCACGAGTTTCCTCAACAAAAGCCAAATGAAGCTGCCTTATACCAATTACACCTATGTTTGTTTTTTGATCGACTTAATCTATGAAAATGTGCGAAATCAACCTCATCTGTGTGCGTATGAACCTTGATAGAACTTTATTGTTTTCGTATAAGGTCATTGGCCCAAGTACACAGTTATACATTGATGAAAATAAATAATTGTTGTGTGTGTGTGTGTGTGTGTGTGTGTGTGAGAGAGAGAGAGAGAGAGAGAGAGAGAGAGAGAGAGAGAGAGAGAGAGAGAGAGAGAGAGAGAGATTGCAAGGCTGCACAAAGTTATGTATCTAATACCGCCAAAGATGAACGCTGCACACACGTTTGAGCACAGTTTTCTGAAATAATTGATTTACGATAGATGAGCAAGGTGACAAAGTGTGGATAAATCCTGTCATAGTAGTAGTAGTAGTCGATACAAGCAGTGCCTGTCCTTGACGAACACAGTTACTTTCCTAATTCCGTGATGAAACATTGGTAAAGAGAAAACGGAGAAAACATGCAAAGTATCCTTATTTCAAGAGCTGATGTGTTGATGGTTCATTTCAGTGCAGTTCGTGCAAGAAATGGATTCACAAGGAATGTGCGCCAATGTTAACCAAAATGTTTGAAAGTAAGGTGATCTACTTAAAAATTCTTTGTTCTGTCTATATTGTATTGTAGAGAGGTATCTATCTATCTATCTATCTACCAGCACATGACTTAAAATGATACGTGTTATTTTTATAATGTCTATTTTACATATGTTACAATAACCACATTACATTTTTTTTATTAAATACAGTGTTTATGATATCTTACAGGAATGTTAAAATTAATTGTTATTAGCTGCAAGTAGTTAATGTTTTAATTCTTAATACGAGAAACCGACTTTAGATAAAAAATATATTTCTCACAAACACATTGGCTGAGCCCAATTCTCGAACCCACGCGGACAGAGATGAGATGGTAGTGATCGGTAAATGCGAAAGCTTTAGTTCACTTGATCGTTCATAGCCCCACGTCTGCAAATCAAAATTTGTTTCCCGTAAATTTCTATCTCTGTTTTTGTCGATTCGTTGTAGATGGACCTTGTAAAGTTAACTGTATTTGAGTTGTTCTATAAATTTAGCCCACAAAAGTTTGTATATATACTTAAATCAAATTATCAATTTGTTCTTTCTCCATACCATCCATTTTTAACGGCCTTGCTATCAAGATTTATAATGCGTATTTCAATGTCATCGTCACTAACTGTAGTCTCTACATCTTAATCTTGTCTGAAACATTACACGATATCCTTGTTGATGTCTCAAATTAACAACATGAACATTTTTGTTCTTTTGTACCTCATATTGTAACAGCTAGCTTTGTACAAACTTCTGTACCATCAAAACTTGTAAATAGGTCACATGATCTCTTATGTGTCATGTTGTAACAGCTAGCACTGGACACACTTTTATACCATTTAGACTTGAAAAAAGTCACACGATCTCTACCAATTCGTTTTGTAACAGTTAGCTTTGACACATTTATACTATCCAAACTTGTCAATAAGTCACATGATCTCTCGATACAGAGATTATTATTGGTATTTTAAAATTTTGAGTTTATCACAATTAAAATGTTAAAACTAGATTATTTTTCGTTCTTCTCATTGCAACATCAAAAGAATAAAATGCAGTACAGGGCTCGAGTATATCTGAATAGTTATGAAAATATGAGTGGCCAAGCTCCGAAATATCACACTAGTCTAGGAACTCGAGGGTATTTTGATTAGTTATGATACCGAGTGCTCAGGAAATCATATCGTACTCCTTGTACACGATTTAAAATTGCAAAATATGATTAGTCTCGCTCCATCATTTTCATAATTTCTGAGAAAATAATAAGAACATCAACTCCAGCTTCAAATTCGACACTCGACATAAAAATAAATTGTAATGCGACATCATCCAGCCGATAGATTGTCTGAATTTGCGACGTAATTATTATTTACTGTATTTCCTGCGCTCACATGCGAAATTTTAGTCCAGTAATATCAAGCAAAACAATTAGATAAACTTTACAAGATCTTGTGAACATAAGCTTTGAAAGAAATTAAATGATATGTACCAATCCTACAGTAACAACATTTCGGTGATTGGCCAACTGACTATATTTCGATATTTGCGATATGTAAACAAAGTAACCAACATGCAGGATCTAATCGCTTGTTGTTTCAAAAGATATTTTCTATTTAAACAGCGATTCTTCAAGAAAATAAACAAAAGGTTTTTAATGCATACCATAATATCTGCATATGTATGTATGTATGTATGTATGATGTATGATGTATTTATGTATGCATGTATATATGTATGTACGTACGTACGTATGTATGTATGTATGTCTTTGGATAGAAGCTCATCAAAGTATTCAATCAGATTCCTGTCAGACATTTATAAGCTTAATGTTTTTTTCCGTATTTATCGTGGTAAGGGCGCTATTTACTATGTGATTCGGCAAGCGACAGTTTATAACATGATAAATTCAGAATAGAAGCTTTTATAATTGCAATTCTATTCAATGTTGAGTCATTTATTTGTATTTTTTGTGTTTCCAAAAAGTATTGGGGTAGGTGTGGGATCTATCTCCTACATCCTACTTCCCCCCAACCCCCCAACCCCACCCCCCACCCCCATTAGCTAACAGAGCGGGCGTCTTGGATTGTAGGACTAGGGGTCCGATTGTGACAGTGTTTATTTTTGGAGTCTCCTTCCCCACAATCGCCGTATATATTTGCTCATAGTTTTAATTTCGTTGTAAGTAACCCCAGTGAAATTATTAAGGCTACCGATGTTTTTCTTGGTAGATTTTGAGTCTTCCAGCGGAGATACGGGTCTACATAACAGCTCTTTCTCTTTAAATCGTTTTTTTTTTTTTTTAAATTTCTGGTCATCAATCCTCTTTGAGAGATTTTAATCATCCTCGTTTTTGGTGATCCCGCTGTTCCACTGGAATGTGACTAGAGTTTAGTTGGTTCATTCAGAATGCTTGATAATTCAGCTTGCGAAATATCGTCCACTTCAGAAGGCATGTCAGATTTTGATGTGTCAATGTTTTCAGTGTCTCCATGTATGAAATGTATCTAATATGGCAAATTTATTGCAAACATTTCAGAATTCTACCATTTCGGAGAGACAACAGTCACATACAGAATACCGACGACACAACATACCTAAACCTAGCGTATATGCAACATTTTTATCCAGATTTATGTCAAATATAGTCAAAGAAAGAGTTATTTTTCCAGAAACAAATGAAAAAGATTTATTGTGTCAAAGTCAGTTTGTTCAGTTTTCATAAGAAAACAACCCAACTAACATTTTTATTTCATGGCGAAGGAATGCCGTGTGGATGTCGTCTTTTTCATTGCTTACAATGCAAGGGATTCTATAGAAGTTGGTGAAGTTCTACAGTTTATACAGAAATAGACGCAGTTCAGTTGATTATATGAGGGGTTTTTTTTCAGACCAATATAAATCTTCGTTACATTTACCAACAAATGCAATTGCAATGATAATAGATTACGGATAATGAAACGACGTCTTGATTATTGTAAGGTAAATGGAAAAATGTACACAATGTTTACTCAAAGGTTGAGTAAAAAAAATCATTAAACATGTCGGATATGTTATAAATTAATAGTTGGAAATATTCCAGATAAATACAGAGAACTTGAATTTTCTCTGATTATATAACGTGTACGTTAAAATCTATTAAGTCTATGGTATCATGAGTCCATTATTCGCGGTGTTATCCTATTATATTCTTAGGCAATCTGTACGAAGGTGGCCGCAAACAACATCAGGACAAGAACAAAGACAGATCCAACTGGAGCATAGCCAACACTGTCCAGAGAAGTGTCTCTTACCAAGCAGTCTGAAAAAAAAAAAAAATTAAAAAAAAAAAAAAAATGTATATGAAGATGCGTCTTACAAAGCTTAACCATATTATATCAAAATGTGGATATTGTTTGATTTTATTCCATGTACACTGAAAATTAGAACATTTATATAATATGCATGACAATTAAAGATTTGTTCCTCTGTCCGCAGTGTCTTTGTTATTTTCATGTTCATATCGTACCAACTCTATTTTTACTTTTCTTCTCTCTCTTTTAAATTTTTCTAATTCAAGCTATTACCAAGTACATCTTTATCACGTACTGCATTTATTTATATTCGTAGTTTGTGCGGTATTCGTAAACGAAGTTCAAAAACAAATGCGTATATATACTAATTTTGCTGTTACATCTACGTCATAATTATGATTTCACCCTTTAATTTATGAGGTACAGAGTGACATTTGGGCAACTTATAATACCGTATAGAAATAAAGAACAGTTTCATTTTTGAAATGTGTGTGTGTCTGTGTGTTTGAGAGAGAGAGAGAGAGAGAGAGAGAGAGAGAGAGAGAGAGAGAGAGAGAGAATTTTAACAGCGAGGTTTTATTGCAAAAGACTTTATTAAGATTTAATAAATTCGAGAATCAATCTGCTCTGTTGTTAGGGCTATGCAGACACACCCACCCTAACTGCCGGCCTTTCGATGACAAAAAGCCAATGAGAGACCGTTCTGGGCACAGCGATAGAACATGCATCGACTGAAACCATGCCTAATCACTAGGTTGGTTATAGTATATGCTTTAACTAAATTGTCAGATCTGTATGAAGATTCATTCACGGCAACGGACCACAGAGTAAACAATGCCACCAACACAACAAGGCAACAGAAAGAGCGTCCAGTTGGTTTTAGATGAACTGTGATGAAAAGAACTGACAGCCAACAAAGAGGGTAGTGTCTGATCAACACTATCGCCTAGTCATCTGGAGGGTGTACGGAGATAAAGAACAAAACACTCGGTAAAGGACGAGAACTTCTTACCAGCACAGGCGAGAAACTAGAGCAGGTTACCAACAAACAACAGAGAAGATGACGGCTAGGTGTTCCTTTATCGTTTACTTGTATTGGTCTTTACGGATGGCCATGCAAGCCATAGCTGCCTTTAATATAGTTGGTTGAGGAACACAATGAGGCCAAAGTCAGATTCTTGATAGCTTTGAGGGATTCAAAGGACGAATAATAAGTGGAGCCGAAATAGAATTTTGGATACGAAGAAAGTGGCCCGTGAGCCATGCGGTGAATGAAGCTGGGAGCAGACTGAAGCATAGGATATCGTTGGGAACGCAATTAAAGGAAGAGAAGAGCTCTGTTCAAGGAAATCACAGATATGGAATGAATCAAGCCCTGTAGATCGATGTACCATGGTCCAGGAAGACATTCGCGTTATCAAGGATGACGAGAGGTCAGCAAAACATTTGCCAATGCGAAGCACTGCGATTCCAGTTCCTGCTCCCATCGCCAGTAAATCTTCACAAAATGGAACCTGACAGATGATCTCACGTGCCCGTTCTACCTGAAAATAGATACACTCCAGCATATTCTCTCGTCATTTCTGGTTGCCGTAGCGTAAGGTATTGCAGGTGGAGACACGACAAGGTCATGAGAGAGATTGCAGATAAATTGGAGAGAGAGAGTGAAAAACAGTTTGTAAACCACGGAAGTCAGGCCTCCAGTTTATCCAGTTTGTTAACGAAAGGCAAAAGAAACCGGCAACAACAGACAATGATGGAATATTCCAAGATGCAGACCCATTAGAACAGATCTCGAGAAAAAATCATATTTTAAGAAATAGAGCAGATATCCCTTTGTCCAGACATCTTCATATGGTCTAAGACTATGTAGATTGTCCTTGGACTGACCTTCCCATAGGAAGATCAAACAGAAGAGGAACATGAAAGAAAGAAGTAGAAGAACCAAAAACTGGTAGAGAGCTGTAGAGCAAATGATGGAACACTTGGGTCTTCCCAGTGAAAGTAGGATACAAGGGGTTTCCTGTACATTGGACCTAAAGCAAACTCCGTGCACTGAGAATAAGAGGAAGAACATGGCAAACATCATCACAAACACTGAGCAAGGCAGCAAAAAGAGCATCCAGTTGGATCTGGCTGAGTCGTGATAAAAAGAAATGGCTAGCAACACAGACGGTCAATATCTGATCAACACTGTTGCCCGTTATCTGGAGGGTGTACAAAGATAAGGGGCGAAACTGCCGATGAAGAATGGGAACTCGGCTGATGGCGTCCATGTCACCACAGCCCAAATGTATATTAATTAACACATCAATGAATCTTGAGGAGTTTACACTACAGTACTAAAAGTAGGCGAGTGTTAAGAAAACTAAGCTCTCGTGACCTTCTTTTTGATATCTGGTAGACAATTTAATTAATAAATGCTTTCCACCAATATGCTTTGATACTGAATGTCAAACATTGATCGTGAAATCTAGCATTATCCGTTTTTATGACATATAGACTAGTCCTGATTAGACTTCAGATTTACGCCGTACACCCTGGGGACGAGGGCATTTCATGGCTTGCCGACTCTACAGCTCAGTGTCCTTGAAATATATGTGATTAAACTAACCTATGCTCCATTTAGGCGACCACTCTTTACTGTTGACGACTGAAGCGCAGGCTTGGCAGCTGTCGCTCGGATTGTTTTCACCATCAGCATAGCAATTGCCGTTGATATAACAATGGCCAGCCTGAAATGATAAAAAGGCAATCAACTTAACTAATACAGAAACAAATTATATTAAAAAGAATAATTATGCGGCAGTATATGTTTGGCATTCTTTCCCGCATTATGCACTGACGTGTAATTCGTGTAACTGTAAAACGCGATTTGAAAATATGGCAGAAATTAATGGATAAAGAACCTGAGCCTAAAACTTAGCAATAGGTGTTATTAAATGTTGTTTACCCTGCCCAAAAGTGTATGTAGAATGGATGTGTTTGCACGTGTTGAGGAAATCGCTGAATCGGGGAGACAGCGCTAATAAGCTTATGCTTTCTACTGAATTTCCCAAATCATATGTTTGTAATTGTATTTGACAAAGTTTCTTAAATAAATATGGTTTCAACTAAATCGCAGAATCCTTCAAACCATTGAATGTACAGGAAATGTTATATCGAGAGTTTAACCAAGATTTCAAATGATTTGACCGTTAGGGGAAAAAGACATTGGAAGTGAGTGGGTATATAAGTCAGCCCAACTATTGCGTTAGCCCAAATATGACACAAATATCTCTTAGGGTTCGGGACTCATGGTCATCTATAAAAACTGTGACTTTAAAATGACATTGACTCTCCCACCCACCCACCAGCTCCATCACACATATTTCGGCAGATGGAGGATGGGATGCATGGATCTGAAATGACAATGTTTAGTGAAGCTATACTTCAGGGAACAATCTTTCAAAGGCTTTGAGACTCATAACCGGAAAAAGTCTATACCTTTACCAATTTTTTGGCCGAGTTCCGAACGAGTCAACGTGTATATTTCTCCTCATATGAATTAGATGTGCCAGCAATAAATGTGGACATGAGCCATCTAAGTGTGCACAGATCGAAAAGACGATCACGCCCCAGAATTAAAAAAAATTCTCAGACTCGGGCTAAACTCAGATTTCTGATGTATGATTCGTCATTGATTTTAGCCGTAAGAATAAAAAGGTAAGTCGCGGTTTTAAATCTCATACATTCTTGTAACAGTGAGAACAGTTACAGCTGTATTTTATAAATTTTGAATTATATATTGTGTCGTTCATTGAGGTATCATCTATTATATTCGAGAGAGTTTTGAAATAGTTCCTTTTGATTTATATCAATCCAATTTTTATTCAGAGCTGCTATTCTGCATATTCGTGCGAAAAGGACGTGGTATTTGACATTGTTTAACGTTTCCATAAATTTGATTTGTCTTATATTTGTTTACCACTACCGTGGCACACATAATGTCAGGAAACAGAACACCCATGCCCCCCTCCTCCCAGTGATCGGTACGGCAAATAAATGACATGAAAGATCTACTTTTACAACCTCAGGTATAGTAATGGACTCTGTCTTCTTGTCTACAGCTTAGAGGTATTGAAATATTAGTTTGTTCTTGTTTGTGATTTGTTTCAATTTCATATTACATGAGACAGAGACTGGATCATTTACCTCTCTGAATATTCCCTTTTGGAGTCCTTCGTTTATCTGTTGTTTTGATCACAAGTTTGATGAAATTCTGTTTAATAATGCTTGACCATCCAAATACTTTACAAAGTTCATTACAAAGCAGCAAAACGCAAACAAAGCATGAGCAGTGTCCTGGCAACGTTTGAGGCACACGATATTCAGAACTGTCACATGCTTTCACTTGTTACGAAATTAATAAGTAATACGGTATATGATGTGTGGCATTTTTATTTACTGACTCCACTGTGTACTTGTCCTTATGCTTACCTCTCAAACTACTTGTCTGATTTATATTTGAAAGTTATTTGCTTGCCCATGATCTTATAAAAAAAAATTGTCATTGCGTCTCAGTATTGTTTTGACGTTTTATACGGTATGAGCAGATTGTTTATCATAGGTGTGGCACTGTTGAACCACTGACAATAGTCCATGAAAATATTATCTATGAAGTATATAACGATGAATATTTAAAGACACATGATTGTAGATTTGATACAAGACCATAGGTAAAAATTCAAGCGACACCTGATCCAAAATGTCGAACAATTAGAGTTCAAGGCTCAATTCTCGAGAAATCAGGAACACTAACTGTCACTTCAGGATACTAAAATATCACAGCTATCCGTAAAGACGATTGCTAAATGTAGCCACTGGCATCGTGTTGATTTCTAGATTGAAGTGGAGCTTGTAAAGACCTCGGCCTTAACCTTCCTTGACGCTGCCTCAGGGGAATTTCTGTATGCATATTGTATTATTAGCATTATTTTGCTGCGATGTTAAAAAATGAAATAGAGAAAATTTGTCTTGACGAAAACAGGGATTTGACTTTAGACACTCACCTTTAAGACGAACCTGTCCACCTCCATTATAGCGCAGCGCTGATCATAGACAAACATCGAATGTCTTGCTCCAAAATTCTGTCCAAAGTTGCTCACGGATAAATTGTAAACAGTTGCCAGTGGCCTCTGGGTTGATTTTGATGGTACCTTGCATCTTACTGGACAAATTAACTCAAAAAGACTTACAAACTCTGCTGTGTGGATAACAGGCTCAAGAGAGATTACCGAACCATTTATATCCACCTGGTGGGGAAATTATAATGTGAATTTTATGTTTCTCGCATGCTTTAGCATTGTAGTAATTAAAAAGATTACATCTGCTTCGCATCCAGTAAAAAAATTACAAACTCAGTAGTATTGATTGTATGATATAAGAAGAAAATGTAAGACTGCGACCAATAAAAAACATCAAACCCTCACAGATGCAAATACAATAGCAGAAAGTGTGCACGGTCCACTATCATCAAACAACAAGTATATTATAAACTAAAATAGAATCAAAGAACTGAATAATAAAGTTACATGTACGTACTCAGAAAAAGCTTAGGAGATAATAATGTTGCACATACCCCCTCCCCCCCCCCAAAAAAAATACAAACGATATATGCATGTATATGACAGGCGAGAAGGGCACTGACTTAAGTTTATGTTACTCAGGATTTGAATGATATACTAAGACCTGAAATTTCTGGACGATTTAAATCGGAAAGCCATGATGATATCTGGTCTTGACATTTTTTAAATTAGCTGAGCTCATTCTAGGTGAAGATACCATTTATTTGATTGCATGACTGTCTTACTTAAGTCTTTTTTATTAATGAAATAGCTCGCTGAGTTCTAAACTGCTATGCTTATTTGAAATAAATTCATAATCCAAATTGGCTGAAATATTATTTCTTTTTACCTGTGTCTCCTCTACTCTACATTCCAGAGATTCACTTCTGATGAAATCATCTCCGTAAATAGAGAATCCAGAGCAGCAATTATCCGTGGACGTGTCACACTTCCCGTCATTATAGATGTCGTTCACTGGCGGGGGAGACATGACGTCAATGGAACAATCGCTGGACGCAAATCCATGGTCACAGACACAAGTACCTGCACCAATGAAAATAAGAGTTATTTTCTTTTCATGATTCAACAGTTATTTTCCTTTCAAATTTATTTAAGTAATCACATCGATGATACAAATAGTTAAGTAAATAAACAGGCCATGTAAAATCTCTCTCTCTCTCTCTCTCTCTCTCTCTCTCTCTCTCTCTCTCTGTATTCAAAACGTTCGTAATGGGTGCATTTTTCATATATATCCACGGTGAATCACAATGTATGTACAATTAATGACATAACTTGAAATACTGTCGTACCGTTGTCACATCGTCCTTTGTTATTACATTGATTAGGACACGCATTTGCCAGGAATTCCTCCATTATGTTTGCATGATCCTCTTGAAATTTTTTGTCTCGGGATATCTGTGTTTCAATATTATTTGTCCATGACTGTACATGTGCGGTAGCCCAGCTGATGTCTCCGTTAGACATCTATATGGAACATAAATTGTAGGAAACATGAAATCATGGCAATCGGCCAACTGCATGCACAAAGAAATTTCAATCTGATTAAATCAGATCTCCACTGTCCTACGTGAAGATCTGACAGCGACCGCTTAAGGGCCATATTCTCATTACCTTTGAATTAGCCAGTGGAAATGCAGCTTTCACAAATCTGAAAATGAATATTGTTCGGCACTCACTGATGCTTCAAAGCCATACTGCTCAGTCTCCCACACGTGAAGCTATAAGATTTCATCTGATTGACAGATAAAAATTAGCAATTATGGTAATAAGATAGGTCACCAGAACATGACCCCCAAGTGGTTGCTGTCAGATCTTTATGTAGGACAGTAGAAATCTGGTTTCATTCAGATTAAAAGAAATGTTTACAATATATCTAACCTTACTGTTCTTAATGAAGAGGAAACTATAACAATATGGGGAGATTGTTTTATTAATAGATAGCAAGAAATCCATGCTATTGGTTGTTTTAGTTTGCAACTTATTACAATTTAATTAAGATACTAGCCTCAACAAACTAAAAATGGACTCTAAAGAGGAAACATTTCTACTACATTTTTGTAATATATTCGATGAATATAAATATATATGGTTAATTTAAATATATATAATCAAGAAAAAAGTTTATTTGTCCAACCATCACAAAAAATAATGTATGTATATTTATTTAGCTGGACGTATATTTTGGCGAATGTAAAAGGTCCAATCAGCCAAGATTTTGCGAGTCAATGTTTGTACATCAATCATTATTTCCAAAGTACCTGGTAGTCTAGAGCGCATTCGTGTATAGAATTGTTCAGTGTATTGATTGGAAGATCATTTTGCAACTTGTAGTTCTGTGAAGCGGAAAAGAAGGTCGCACAAGCAGTCTCTGCATCCTCAAGAGGTATGTTTCCAACGCTTCTGCTGACTCTTCCCTGGATTAAAAATAATAAATTGTAGTTCCAGATTTATTTATCATGCTCTGTATGACATGTTACATTAGGATATATCAGTAAATATTATGGACCAAATGCATAATCAAACTAAGTTATTTTTCTTTGATCCAAAGACGATCCATTTGTTAAAATATTTACAGCTGAAAAAATTTACATCAGTATTGACTTAATATTCACTTTCTGATTGTAACTATAAAATCATCTTACTTTCAGTGGTAATACAAGAATGTACACAGACAAGCATGCATTTAATAGCTGGAAAAGCCAATTTATAAAACGGTCGACAAACAAAATTAGAACATTTTGTGACTCGGACGTAATAACTAGTATTATTAAAGCACGTTATACATTATTATAAACAGCTGGGTTTTGTAAAAATTCTAAATTGAATTTTTGTTGATATTGCTCATCATTTTCTACATTTTAAATTTACAAAGTATAATGATCATCATGTTCTCGTAGCTTATAACTATAACATGATTGTGTTACCTCCAAATTCCACCCAGATAGTCCAGTTCGGCTTGTTTACTTTTGGGAAAGTTGCAGATTAAAAAAGCAGGAATACACTTAGTGACGTGAAGATTTTGAAAACGAAACTCTCGCAAGGGTTTATGCTCTCAATCTGAATATTACATATAGTTTAGCCGTAAAACAGAACATTTTAGCCCTTACACCGTGCATTTTTACCACATACTTCGAATGAGCGCAGCAGAAACTATCTACTGTAAATTAATTCTAACTGATAGGGGTACCTAGACTACATGATGGAAATTATTAAAGCGTAAACATATTGAATAAACTTGCACTATAACAAAAACTTTCTTTAAAAATTACTGAAAGTTACATAAAAATGACAAAAGTATCTTAAACTTATTTTGAAGCAGCTACTAACAGAGCACACAGAGAAATGTCTTCACACTACAGTAGTCATGTATCAAAACCATTGTGGTTATAATGTTACAGGTAACATCAACTTTGCCAGTACATGTTCATGGGCTAAATTAAAAAATGAATATGAATGTTTTGGATTTAGTCATTCAATATTAGCAAAATATTTTAGTAGCTATTTTTACTTCTAAGCAGGAAACATAGTGTAATATAGGTACCACTAAGTTAGAATTAATTACAATGCATAGCTTTTGCTGTGCTCATTTGAAGTCATATAGCCAATTTACATGGTGTAATGACAAATTTCCGGATGATCACTTTGATTTTTTATTAAAAGCATTAAAATTTATTTGAAGTAGAGCATGTTTTAAGTCAGACACAAATCGTATGATAGTGCCATTGGAATAATGAGAACACCTATCGGAATACCTTCTGCCTTTTCAGTTAAGCTGAGAAAAAGAACTCGCATGTAAATCATCACCGTTGAAAACTATATTCTCAACTACTTTAACCCATATAGAACAATATGGAGGCGGAAGGAAACCATTTCATAATCAGTAAAATCTCGGCCTTTGCTGTTGTAACATGTGAGTGCACTCTGCCAGAGGCGAATAAACAAACTCACAAAAAATGTGTGTTTCTACAACAATTTCCGAGATTATTTTATGACCTGACAGTAATGGCCGCACGATGTTCCGACCGTGATAACACATGTTGTGCACTTTGCTTTGCATTATCTCTGTTAATAATGGGTGGGATGTGTACGGTTTTACGGGCTACCCTTAACGTTTTGATAGGCTCTTGACAACCTTATATACATGCATGATGCAATGTACCGGAAATCACCAGTCTATTTACTTTCAATCTAGTTAGCCAATCCGTTCGACCACCCCCACCCCATTCCCAAGTATTTTCACTCTGATATATAGTTTTGCAAAACATTTTAAAGTATTATTTGTTCAACAAATTTTGTTCCAGTAGAATACAGTTTGATAACAATAGATGTTGATAGTAGCAAACGATTGATAGTATTGTGTTTATTTTACTAGATATTGAATCTGTTGTGTGGCTCTTTTCACTCTTCTCTTCATTTCTTGGAACGACCGACTGGTAGGTCTACTGTCGTGATACGGGCATTTGACAACATCCTTTCCTTGGTGCGGATTTCTGGTGCACAACACCGATTCGTCCGGAGAGCATACACTACTGTTTATAAGGGATCTTGTTTGGGTAAGAGTAGCATTGGGACAGACACATAATAATCGCCCAATGTCCCAAGTACCCGGATTATGGTTTGATTGAGACAAGAAGCTCTCTGAGGCGGTAATTCTGAAACATAAGAATAAAGAATAATAAATATATATTGTGCTCAGAATAGGGTACGATGCAGGCGAGGACTTTTTAATCATATAATGACTTAGACCGAGTTTCTTCTGTCTTGGAAGTCGTCTCTTTTTAGTTGACTCTTTCAGTCCATTTCCATGACAGCGTGATATGCATAATTCATGTACGGAGAAAATAACATTTGAGTCATTATTTGTAATATCAGGAGTTTTGAGAATTTACCTAAATTTAAAAATCAAATGCTATATAGGTATATATTCTTAACATCGATCTTTTCTTCCAGACAGCCATCGTTCTAATCCAACATGAACATTTCTCCAAACTGTATATTTTTTTGTCATTTTCTATAAACATTTTATATCTCGCACCCAACATTAAAGGTTAACGTGTGATCGGAAGTAAACGCCCTTAAGCTACTATAGAATGCCATGATCAGTATGAATTATGACGTGTGATAGGAAGTAAATGCCATTAAACCTATTATAGAATGTCATGACCCATATGAATTACGACGCGTGATCGGAAGTAAACGCCATTAAGCCCACTATAAAATGTCATGACCCATATGAATTACGACGCGTGATCGGAAGTAAACGCCATTAAGCCTAATATTGAATGCCACAACTCGCATGAGCTTCGTCGCAGATTTGGAAGTTTTGGTATCGAGGTATACAAAATATCAATAAGAAAATTCCGCAAACGGCTTGGTTAAAAAGCAATGCTATGAAAAACTCAGGTAGTTTTCGTTCCTCGTTCTGTGTTAGAAATATTCATTAACAGCCATGTAAGAGAACGATTTCCATTACAGAGGAAACTCAACCTAATCAAGACAGCATGTGACAATGTTACTTAAAGCATAGGAACTTCCTTTCAAATCATCACACAATAGGGAAGGGGCAGTTATTTTCCATCAGTGTCCATTTGTATGCTAACGTATTTCATGTTTATGCTTCGTAGTTTTGCTTTTCTTCAGGATCAAAGTAATTATACCTACGAATTTCTCCTTCGGTGAAATAATTCGATGACACTTTATTGTTTGCTTCATTATTGATTATATTCCGTTCGTTGGTTTAGCACAAGTTCTTGATTAAAGATAAAGTTTAGAAAATGATGTTGAAACAAAGCAGTTACTTTGATGAAAATGCACATACTAGTCTAAATCAAATATTGGTATAAATACATGAACTTGTCTAAATAAAAGTGTGATGTAAATACATGTACTTCTCGAAATCAAATTTTGGTATAAATACATGTACGTCTCTAAATCAAACCTTATCTGTTCATTTCATGTTTCTTGATTTTCCATTACAACTGTTGAAACTGCAAGTAAATACGAATGAAGACGAGAGCAAATTTGTATGAATATGTCATCTTCCATCAAATATGCATACGTTATGGTAAAATTGCGCATGATTTCTTACTTCCAGGACAATGAGAAATTATTGTTGTCTTGAGTAACTGCCCCAGTGTGTCTCATAACAAAGTCGTCATTCTGATTATTATTGAATGATCCACACAGGCCCTCTATCCTCTCCTCATCTTTCTTTGATAGATATATCGCCACGTTCATTGTATTTTTGTAAGTTGCATCTCTGTGAATATTTATCTCCACACGAGTGCCGATTGGCAGAAATACCTGAAAGTGTGATTATTTCTAATTAAATCTCTTTATACCATAAGTAATGCTGTAAACGGCTACGAAACCAAATCTACATTAATATTCAAAAGTACTTTTATATACACAGTTCTTTAACATCGAGTCTATTTTGTTTTCATACGTACAAATACAATCAAATATGCAAAGAGAACGGGTTGTGTCTGTTTTTGTTATACAAACACACACGTACAACGAGAGGGGTATTTTTGTTCTCATACAAGCGCATTCATACAAAGTGAAAGAGTGTGGGGTACAAGCAGAGGTGCTCGGTATTACCGGCATACAGGTTTACCGCTGTATTTTTCCGCGGTACTTATCACGGTATTTATTTTTATTGTACTGGTACTTTGGTAGTTTCCGCCAGTAAGATTTGTACCGAAATTCCCGAGTAATCTTGCTACGAATTTAATTATATTGGCAGCATGCTTTCATTATTATAACAAAACAATTCAAAACATTATTTTTTTCACAAACCAGTTATATTTCTCACAATTAATTTTGAATATTACAAGTATAATTATATTTATGATTCTCTAATCACATGTTGGCGTATGTCACGTGTGTCAGAGTGGTTGCCAGATGGGGTTTTGCAAAAGATACTTGGGAAAATTCAACTTTTGGAAAAATTTCGGATTAAAAAGTACATTATTTCTTTCATACAAGCACATTGGCACATCCATACAGAATAGATCTTATTGTATTTTTTACATACAAATAAATACACACAAACGGAGGTAATATTTGCTTTTGTTTTCATAAATGGAAACAAATATGCACATTCAAAAAGGAGGAGGTATATAATATGTACAAACAAGCAAACACTCCTACAAAAGGAAAGGGATTCTGGCATATAAACACACATACAAAGGAGGGCATATATAATTTTCTTTTATCCATACAAACACATGCACATACAAAGAGACGTGTATTATATTTGTTTTAATATATACAAAGATCTTTCACTGTATATATGAGTTCCTATGAAAACAACGACTGAGATAAAGAAATAATATATTGTTACCGTTTTTATATGCAATCGTGTGCTTGTAAGAGAAAGAGTGTTAACTATAATACTTTCCATGAGTGAATTCATTCTAGGATGTATGAAAAATAAACCACACACTACTCTCCGTTTGTATGTTTATGTATGAACTATTCTGCACAGACTCTAAGTCTAAACTATCATACAGACTCTCTTGGTCTAAACTATCCTACACTCTTGGTCCAAACTATCCTACACTCTTTGTCTAAACGATCTCACAGACACTATTAGTCTAAACTATCCTACAGACACTCCTGGTCAAAACTATCCTACAGACACTCTTAGTCTAAACTATCCTACAGACACTCTTGGTCTAAACTATCCTACAGACACTCTTATTCTAAACTATCCTACATTTTTAGTCTAAACTATCCTACACTCTTAGTCTAAACTATCATACACGCTTAGTCTAAACTATCCTACACTCTTAGTTTAAACTATCCTACACTTTTAGTCTAAACTCCTATCCTCCTAGTCTAAACTATCCTACAGACACTCTTATTCTAAACTATCCTACACTCTTATTCTAAATTATCCTACACTTTTAGTCTAAACTATCCTACACTCTTAGTGTAAGCTATCCTACAAACACTATTGGCCTAAAATAGCCTACACTCTTCGTCTAAACTATCCTAAACGTTTAGTCTAAACTATCCTACATTCTTAGTATAAAGTATGCACCACTCTTAGCCTAAAATATCCTACAGGCTTAGTTTAAACTATCCTACACTCATAGTTTAAACTATCCTACAGACACTCTTAGTCTAAACTATCCTACACTCGTGGTCTAAACTATCTTACAATCTTAGTCTAAACTATCCTAAATCTTGCTCTAAACTATTCTACACTCTTAGTCTACACTATCCTACACTCTTAGTCTAAACTATTAAACATTCTTAGTCTATACTATGCAATACTCTTAGTCTAAACTATCATACAAACACTCTTAGTTTAAACTATCCTACACACTTAGTCTTAACTGTCCTACACTCTTAGTCTAAACTAGCCTGCAATATTAATCTAACCTATCCTACACTTTTAGTCTAAACTATCCTACACCCTTAGTCTAAACTATCCTACATTCTTAGTCTAAACTATCCTACACTCTTAGTCTAAACTATCCTACAGACACTCTTAGTCTAAACTACCCTACACTCTTAGTGTAAAGTATTCTACGCTCTTCGTCTAAACTATCCTACACTCTTAGTCTAAACTATCCTACACTCTTGGTCTAAACTATCCTACACTGTTAGTCTAAACTATCCAAAGACACTACATTTATAAACTGTCCTACAGACACTCTTACTCTAAAATATTCTACATACACTCTTAGTATAATTATCCTGCAATCCTATTCTAAACTATCCTACGGAGACTCTTAGTCAAAACTATCCTACAGAGACTATTTGTCTAAATTATCCCACAGACACTCTTAGTCTAAACTATCCTACACTGTTTGTCTAAACTATCATCAGCTCTTAGTCTAAACTATCCTACATTTATAGTCTAAACTATCTTACACTCATAGTCTAAACCATCCTAAAGATAGTCTTAGTCTAAACTATCCTACACTCATAGTCTAAACTATCCTACACTCAGTCTAAACTATCCTACAAACACTCTTAGTCTAAACTATCCTACATACACTCTTCGTCTAAACTATCCTACAGACACTCTTCGTCTAAACTATCCTACAGACACTCTTAGTCTAAACCATCATACAAACACTCTTAGTCTAAACTATCCTACATACACTCTTAGTCTAAACTATCATACAGACACTCTTAGTCTAAACCATCATACAGACACTCTTAGTCTAAACCATCATACAGACACTCTTAGTCTAAACTATCCTTCAAACACTCTTAGTCTAAACTATCCTACAGACACTCTTAGTCTAAACTATCCTACAAACACTCTTAGTCTAAACTATCCTACAGACACTCTTAGTCTAAACTATTCTACACTTTTAGTCTAAACTATCCTACACTTTTAGTCTAAACTATCCTACAAATAATCCTGGCCTAAACTATCCTACACTCTTCGTCTGAATTATCCTAAACGTTTAGTCTAAACTATCCCACATTCTTAATATAAATTATCCAACACTCTTAGCCTAAAATATCCTACAGGCTTAGTCTAAACTATCCTACACTCATAGGTTGAAACTATCCTACAGACACTCTTAGTCTAAACTATCCTGCACTCTTAGTCTAAACTATCCTAACTTTGGGTCCAAACTATCCTACACTCTTAGTCTAAACTATCCTACAAACACTCGTGGCCTAAACTATCCTACACTCTTCGTCTAAACTATCCTAAACGTTTAGTTTAAACTATCGTACATTCTTAGTATAAATTATCCAACACTCTTAGTCTAAAACATCCTACACGCTTAATCTAAGCTATCCTACGCTCATAGTTTAAACTATCCTACAAACAGTCTTAGTCTAAACTACCCTACATACACTCTTAGTCTAAACTATCCTACACTCGTCGTCTAAACTGTCTTACACTCTTAGTCTAAACTATCCTAAATTTTGGTCTAAACTAGCATACACTCTTAGTCTACACTATCCTACACTCTTGGTCTAAACTATTAAAGACTCGTAGTCTATACTATGAATTATTCCTAGTCTAAACTATCATACAAACACTCTTAGTTTAAACTATCCTACACACTTAGTCTTAACTGTCCTACACTCTTAGTCTAAACTAGCTTGCACTATTAGTCTAACCTATCCTACACTCTTAGTCTAAATTATCCTACACTCTTAGTCTAAACTACCCTACACACTTCGTCTAAACTATCCTACACTCTTATTCTAAACAATCCTATACTCTTATTCTAAACTATCCTACACTCCTAGATTAAGCTATCCTACATACACACTTAGTCTAAACTACCCTACACTCTTAGTCTAAAGTATTCTACGCTCTTCGTCTAAACTATCCTACACTCTTAGTCTGAACTATCCTACACTCTTGCTCTAAACTATCCTACACTGTTAGTCTAAACTATCCAAAGACACTACATTTATAGACTGTCCTACAGACACTCTTAGTCTAAGCTATCCTACATACACTCTTAGTCTAATTATACTGCAATCCCATTCTAAACTATCCCATTCTAAACTATCCTACGGACACTCTTAGTCAAAACTATCCTACAGAGACTATTTGTCTAAATTATCCTACAGACACTCTGAGTCTAAACAATCCCACAGACACTCTTAGTCTAAACTATCCTACACTGTTCGTCTAATCATCTTGCTCATAGTCTAAACTATCCTATAGACTCTCTTAGTCTAAACTATCCTAAAGATACTCTTAGTCTAAATTATCCTACACTCATAGTCTAAACTATCCTACACTCTTAATCTAAACTATCCTACACGCATAGTCTAAACTATCCTACAAACACTCTTATATAAACTATCCTACAAACACTCTTAGTCTAAACTATCCTATAAACACTCTTAGTCTAAACTATTCTACAGACACTCTTAGTCTAAACTATTCTACAGACACTCTTAGTCTAAACTATCCTACACTCATAGTCTAAACTATCCTACACTCACAGTCTAAACTATCCTACAAACTCTCTTAGTCTAAACAATCCTACAGACACTCTTAGTCTAAACTATCCTACAGACATTCTTTGTCTAAAGTATCCTAAACTTTTAGTCTAAACTATCCTACACTCTTAGTCTAAACTATTCTACAAACACTCTTAGTCTAAACTATTCTACAGACACTCTTAGTCTAAACTATTCTACACTCGTGGTCTAAACTATCCTCGATTCTTAGTCTAAACTATCCTGCACGCTTAGTCTTAACTATCCTACACTCTTAGTCTAAACTATCCTGCACTCTTAGTCTAAACTATCCTACACTCTTAGTCTAAACTATCCCGCACTCTTAATCTAAACTATCATACACTCTTAGTCCAAACCATCCTACACACGCACTTCATCTAAACTATCCTACACCGTTAGTCTAAACTATCCTACACTCTTAATGTAAACTATCCAAAGACACTCTTAGTCTAAACTATCCTACACTCTTCGTCTAAACTACCATACACTCTTAATCTAAAGTATTCTATGCTCTTCGTCTAAATTATCCTACATTCTTAGTCTAACGTATCCTACACTCTTGGTCTAAACTATCCTACACTATCAGACTAAACTATCCAAAGACCCTACAGTTATAAACTATCCTACAGACACACTTAGTCTAAACTATTCTACATACACTTTAGTCTGAACTGTCCTGCAATCCTATTCTAAACTATCCCACGGACATCTCTTGGTCGAAACTATCCTACGGACACTCTTAGTCTAAACTATCTTAGATACACTCTTAGTTTAAACTATCCTAAACTCTTAGTCTAAATTATCCAACACGCTTAGTCTAAATTATCCTACAGACACCATTAGTATAAACTATCCTACACGCTTAGCCTAAACAATCCTACAGACACTGCTAGTATTAGCTATTCTACAGAAACTCGTCTTTGTCTAAACCATCCTGCACTCTTAGTCTAAACTATTCTACACTCTTAGTCTAAAGTATCATACAGACAATATTAGTATAAACTATCATACAAACACTCTTAGTCTAAACTATCCGACATACACTCTTAGTTTAAACTATCCTACACTCTTAGTCTAAAATATCCTACACTCTTGGCCTAAACTATCCTACATACACTCTTAGTCCAAACTATCCTACACTCTTAGTCTAAACTATCTTACATACACTCTTAGTTTAAACTATCCTACACTCTTGGTCTAAACTATCCTACACTCTTAGTCTAAACTATCCTACACTTTTATTTTAAAGTATCATACACTCTTGGTCTAAATTATCATACACTCTTAGTCTAAACTATCCTACACTCTTGGTCTAAACTGTCCTACTCTCTTAGTTTAAACTATTCTACATACACTCTTCGTCTAAACTATCCTACACTCTTGGACTAAATTATCCTACTCTCTTACTCTGAACTATCCTACATTCTTAGTCTGAACTATCCTACACTCTTAGTCTAAACTATCCTACTCTCTTGGTTTAAATTATCCTACTCTCTTGTTCTAGATTATCCTACTCTCTTAGTCTAAACTATCCTACACTCTTGGTCTAAGCTATCCTACTCTCTTAGTCTAAACTATCCTACATACACTCTTAGTCTAAACTATCCTACTCTCTTACTCTAAACGATCCTACACTCTTAATCTAAACTGTCCTACTCTCTTGGTCTAAATTATCCTACACTCTTAGTCTAAATTATCCTACATACACTCTTAGTCTAAACTATCCTACATACACTCTTGCTTTAAACTATCCTACTCTCTTAGTCTAAACTATCCTACACTCTTAGTCTAAACTATCCTACACCCTTAGTATAAACTATCCTACACTCTTAGTATAAACTATCCTACACTCTTGGTCTAAACTGTCCTACTCTCTTACTCTAAATTATCCTACACTCTTAATCTAAACTATCCTACTCTCTTGGTCTAAATTATCCTACTCTCTTGGTCTAAATTATCCTACGCTCTTGGTCTAAATTATCCTACACTCTTAGTCTAAACTATCCTACATACACTCTTAGTCTAAACTATCCTACACTCTTAATCTAAACTATCTTACACTCTTGGTCTAAACTATCCTACTCTCTTAGTCTAAACTTTCCTACACTCTTTGTCTAAACTATCCTACTCTCTTAGTGTAAACTATCTTACACTCTTAGTCTAAACTATCCTACTCTCTTTGTCTAAACTATCCTACACTCTTGGCCTAAACTATCCTACTCTCTTAGTCTAAACTGTCCTACATACACTCTTTGTCTAAAGTATCCTACTCTCTTAGTCTAAACTATCCTACACTCATAGTTTAAACCTTCCTTCATTCTTGGTCTAAATTATCCTACACTCTTAGTCTAAACTATCCTACAGACACTCTTGGTCTAAACTATCCAACACTTTTAGTTTAAGCTATGGTACAGACACTATTAGTATAAACTATCCTACAAATACTCTTAGTCTAAACTATCCTACATACACTCTTGGTCTAAACTATCCCACACTCTTAGTTTAAACTGTCCTACACTCTGAGCCTAACCATCATACATACACTCTTCATCTAATCTGTCTTAATCTTGAAAAATTGTGCTTTTGTGATTATTGTGTATCGTTTAATTCTCTTTCTCTCTCTCTCTCTGTAATACCTTAATAATAGCACTGAATCATGCCATCACATAAACATGACGTCGTATTTATTACTTGTTACCTTGTTTGCTTGCAACGTAGAAGCATTGTTTTAATTTAGTTCTTTAATTAAAGGTCAGTTTTACGGGTCAATATAAACATAATTGGAATTCCCATTGAGCCACAAAGTAACTTATAAATTAGGTCAACTTTCCATAGAGTCCTACAGTTGTATCCGAAATGTTAAATTCCATAGCCCCCTTATCAGCAATGCTAAGTTTCCAAATACACCTATATTGGCATCGTAATGTTAAGTTCACTAAGTCACTCATAAAGTGAAAAATCACCCTTCTCCTATCTCGACTCCCCTTGGAAGCTCTCACCCAAACCGTCACAATATCACCCCCACCCACCTTAATACCCATATCGTTCCACTTTCCTTCATACTGTTCCGAATATTCCTCGCATATCGTCTCCCGTAACTACATATAACAAATACAGTTTTACGATCATTTCAACAGAATCTGTACATTTATCTTAATTGTCAAAACACTACCTCGTATCGGTATTCCGTTCTTCGAACAACCGATAGTATACCATCTTTGCATGAAAGATAGTTGATAAAAGGCCTCTGCCCATTGCATAATAAGAAACCATACAAATCTCCACCAGCTCGAATGGTCACCGCACAAGCACAGGTTGCCCAATTGTTGTTGCATCTCGCCACTTTCATCTGAACCTACAAAGCATTATAATAACGCTGATAAAATGCAGAAATTATCATAAAAACGATTTTCATTAAGAAAAAAGGTGTTCTCTTGAACCTTTGCGAAATCTGTCGGTGCATTCATGATTTTATCCATACAATGACAGTGAATCCAGTGATTTTTACATAAAAATAATATAACATTTGCTTTTTCACTAGTTTTATAGAAAAATTTTTTCAGAGGTTTGTCCATAGAAGAGTCAAATCACGACATTTTTGATTAATTTTGTTCAAATAAGATTATGAGAGGAATCTTGGACAAATGTTTCTTTGAAATAAATTGCAGAAACATTATCAGATAAAATTCATATTGAAATCAAGTCTTTGGTATAAGTTTGTTTCTCATGTATCGAACGTACGTCGATCAAGTTAAATTGAGACTAGTAGCTCCTTTAGTTATTCTTTTACATTTATTCATTTTCAGTTGTCGTTTTGATTGATATCATGTCAATAGGATACTGAAGCTAATCCTAGTTATTATCATGATAAAAGTTCTTCCGTTATGTGCTGGAAGAGTTTTCCATTTTCCATCTAAGTATACGAAACATTAGACACAAATGTCAAATTCTCAAAAATATAAGTCAAAGAAATAGAGTTACCAATATGAAAAAGTAGCTATGGATACAGTTCTTTTAAAACTTTATCAAAATGTGTATTGCTCAAAACTTTAATCCCTCTGCTTTATTGCAAATTTATGAGACAATAAGTCCAATTTAAAGAGACATCGAATTTGCTACAGACATTTAGACTTGTCTACCAATCCTTTAACTTTGCAACGAGTGATGGGGGAGGGGGCAGGGCGTGTGCTGCTGAACTAATATTTTTATATGTTACATGTTTAAAAATGTAATTAAAACTGTTATCGCATTTTGAAGTTAGGAATCAAACTGTCATCTCTCACATTATTATACACAAAGAAGAAATTACAGATGCAACATGAAGGTTTGACGCTAACAAAGTCTCTAGACTCTGCCCAGATTAGTTACAAAATATTAAAACCTTTGCTGAAGATATTATTGAACAACGGGACAAAACTGTCGTCTAATTAGAGATCAATTTCTCTACTGAGTTGTGTGTTCAAGATCTAGGTAAGATAGCAAGGTTGTTTATGGATGATACTTTTCTTGGAACACCTCTTCGTCAGACTTTTGACAGGCACATAGTGATATGAACATAATTTTGTAAAAATTAATGCATGTGAATATGACTAGTTTATTAGCTTGAATCCTTCCAATACTGACATTTTATTGATTTCAAACAGGCAAGCTGATTTTTCCTTTCTGAAGTACTCTTTGTATAACATCATTTGGCTTCGTATATAACGTCACAGACACCTGGGACTAATTTCATGATCTGATGCTGAACAGACAAATCATTTTATTAAATTATTCAGAAAGCATCTAAATATTTACCTTTACTCTCCGCAGCGAAAAACATCTTTCAATGTAAAATCATCTAAACTCTATGAATTATCCATATATCAAGTGTTGTAATATAGCTGTTAAATCTGTGATAATTTTTTAATAGAAAACCTGGAACTACTGGAAAAGTTCCAATGAAAAATCCACGAATCGTTACAGTTCTACTTATTCATTGTTCTCGAGATTCTCCTTATGCTGAACTAATCCACACCAGACTTCAGACTTGTGAGACGTCTTTTTGCCCCATCTAAGATTCTCTCTCTCTCTCTCTCTCTCTCTCTCTCTCTCAATATATATATATATATATATATATATATATATATATATATATATATATATATATATATATATATCCAAAATGCTACAATCTCTACTTTAGAAAAAAACAACAAACATTTCTCTCATCCTAATTGCGGACCACAACCGTATTAAACTATTGTCAACTTCGCGTTAAAGATCCGACTCGATGAACATAGAAATGCATTCACCCCTATGATATCTGACATTTCCAGAGTAAACTTTGTTAATCCTTAGTTGTGTGCGTAGTTATTATAAAGCAGCTGTTTAACTGCTCATTTGTTTAATCTGTCAAATCACTCCTTATATAACGCTAGATTTATCACTTAAAGTGAATTTGAATTAAATAACAATACAACCTCAGCTATATTACTAAATGTTCATAAATGTATTCATGAATCTGGACGCTGTATTGCATGTTGTTACAAGTACACTATGTTATTGACCATGCCTCGGGGTAAACTCGTGTCCTCCAGCAGTGAAACTCACAGCTAGACACTACCATACAATATTAACAATGGTTCCTAGCATTAGTTAATATTGTATGGTAGCATCTAGCTGTGAGTTTTAGCATATGACTACACTGTCTCCTAGTTCTGAATAAACAACCATCGTTGTGTTTAACATTAAATGGTGTCAAATGTGAACGAACACTAGAAAAATGGGCGTCTTTAAAGCCCCCAAAATTCTCTGAAACAGGAAAAAAATTGTGCCCGTGAGGTGGAGAAAATGGCACCAACATTTTCAGCTGTATCTAACGGCATACGACATCATCTATCAAGGTGACAAAGTGCAAACATCATCATTTTTGCCCCATTTGAGGTGTACATCACTTTACGGTTTGATCTAGTGGAGGAAAAACTGAAGTTAAAGTTGTTGTGATGAAATTCAGTCTATTGCAGCATCTTCCCAAGAATACTCCATATGAATGATTTACGTGTGTTTGTTTTGTTTGTTTTGTTTTTCTTCTCCAGGATATCAAGGCTGAAATGAAAGGCTAAATCAATATATAACTAAATCGAGAACAAATCGTTAACAAGTGCTTTTCGTGATACAGCTTAATAATGGATTGCTTACTTTGTGGGGCCAGCTTTGAAATAGCGCGAGCTAGGTCGCTGAGAGATTAGAATCTAACATTGCAGAAAGCTAGTAACATTTACAGAACAAGCAAAGTTTGTAAATCACAGCTTTAAAGTGATGAAGAGAAAATGACTCACGTACCAAATCGCTCAATTAAACTGAAATTGTTACTGTGCGGGAATGTTTTCAGAAACCAGTTTGTCTCTGACAATAAGATTAACATATCCAGATTCCTTGCAATTCACCAGGTACTTGTTCAAGATGTGTGGAAAATATGGAAAGCAGAAGCAAAATCTTACCTTGAAATTTTGTAGCGGCTATCTCAGTTATGACATTGTATAACAGCCGTGTATTAGCAAACATTTTTTTAATGTCACATAAAGGGTGTCCATCACAAATTATGTTAGATGTGGTCAAGCTATATAAAATCAACAAACACGTATGATATCATTTATTGAAACATACATTCCGATAGAAATGCAGTTGCAACAGTAATGTAACGTCCGTCATGAATGTTTATAAATCGTACTAAATGGCAATACATATTTTAAATCTAAGCTTGTTCTTACTTGATTGCTTAAGTAAATTTATCACTTTATCTGATTATTCCTTCAAGTGAAAAGTAGTTATTTTATTTCTGCACTAGTCCCATTCTACATTTGCAATGCCGCTTATTAATGGTTCTTTAGGTTTACATTTCTCAATATCACTTTTCCATGAATTATGTTAATTATGACGAATTTACTGAGGTGCTTTGGTGCGGCAATTTGTTCGTTCTAATTCCATGGTCTTTAGGTCCTTTTATATATCATTTTTGGGATGATTGGTGAACGTCATTCTAGTTACCTGTATTTCCTCCTGCTCCTACCTGTCAATTCAAAATAATCAATAATCAGTTAGCAATTAGCCCTTTATCACCACACTTTATTTGGCAACCTTAAGTTTAATAATTTTGATAATAAGAATACGAATTCCTTATATCAGACAGCATGGTCCTTGGATCTCAATTAAAATATCAAATTATTTTAAGCATAAAAGATCACAGGTGGGTTTTTTTTCACAAATATAAAGACATATAGACAACCAAAAAAACTCGCCTGTCTTTTTCGAAAACAGAAATATGTAAGACCTTTAATAAATAATTTGTTCCATCTATCTATAATCCCAGAATTAAAACGAATATCATAGCTAAACGAAGATTACAAGATACAATTCTTACAATTACATATTATTGTCATCATTGAAAACATACTTTTTCATTAAATTTTCAAAACTAATTAAGTTATAGTTTAATGGTAATAAATCGGCTGTATACCTTTTAAGTCAAAATAAAAAGAAAACAAACAAACGACTGTGTACGAACTTACCGAATTACTGTGGTAAAGCAGGCACATATTTATAATTAAAATACAATAGTGCAAGGTCATTGATTATAATGATATATTTTAAAACTCGTTTAATCAACACCCCAAAAGTACTTGATGGCAACATGGAGATTTTCTTTCCTTTTTAACCGTACAAAGTCATAATAAGTGTTCATGACATATACGAGAGTCGGATAACAATGGAAAAGATAGTGTAAAGCAAATACGCAAAGATTAGAGAATTTGGCATTGAAATAGATGAAAGTATAAGGTGGTAGTACAAGAAACAATAGATCCCGAATTGCTTGAAGGATATTTCGTACTTTGTTTGTCTGGTATCTAAATTCACCATACTGCTCATTAACAGCCTTTATTTTCCCTCTTCAGATTCAAAGAAATGAAAATAAATGTAATTGAATGTCGTTTTCCAGACATTGTGCTCATATACAATATCCTAAATATATAAAGATGAGCCGCAATAAATGAAAATATCAATCTCGCGACAAATGTTTCTTCGTACTATAAGATGACTTCAAATATTGTTCCCAAGAAATAATTTATATGTTTATCACGTATTAACGAATACATTTACAACTAAGTTAGAAAGAAAAGAAAAATATATTGAAATTATAATTTAAACATTAATAACTATATTTCCCAAGGACTGAAGGATTTTGTTTTAAAATTAATTTTCCCGAAAGAAAGTTACTAATTGTTGTCACCTTGAGTTAAGATATGATAATAATAACAATGACTATCATGTGGCATATTATTTTTAGCGAACATAGTAAAAACAAATGAAATAACAAGTGTTTTAAAAATGAACCAAGACAATACTAAATTCAGAGTAAAATTTGATGATATTTTAATTATATATGTATTACTATCTTATATTCAGTTTTCACGTGTTTCCCTTCTAACGTGGCTCAATTGTGCTAAGCACGGTGGAGTGTCTATCAAAGATGCATAACCGATCTTCCTATCTGTGTTAAAACGAAAAAGAAAATATACTCAATATTCTTGTCTATGTTTACATACCTGATTTTAATGCTACTAGATCTTGATGCCATCTTCACTGAATAATTCGGAAGCAGAGTGCGGGAGAAGGCAGCACGACGACGATGAGAATTTTACTGCGTAATTAGAGACCCATTTTTTTCCGACCGAAATGCACAGTTTTGAATTGAGTGGGACGTGTGTATTTAGTTGTATGGTATGATGTGAGAAAAAAATGCAGACCAAAAAGGGACATGCTCAGATATGTTATTTCAAGGTCTTTATCACATAACAAGGCCATGGCAACCAATTAATGCAGCTATTATAAACCGGGGCGTCCCCTTTTGAGATATACCTAGTCTGCATTCCCTTTCGCAAATATTACAAACGCGTGCTCTCTCTCTCTCTCTCTCTCTCTCTCTCTCTCTCTCTCTCTCTCAGGCACACACACACACACACAGAAAAAAAAAAAAAAAAAAATCAAAAAAAAACGAGCTGAACTATAAGAACAAGTCGCTTGTCTTTTGCATAGTTTTTTTTAAAAAATAAAAATGCAGAACGTAATCTTGTGCTGAGGTTACCAAGCCATAGTTTTACAATAATCTCACCTCTTGCGGGAGGTACTTATGCTTGTATAATATAAACTCCCCATCATTTTGGTTCTCATACAGTCTGAAATATTTTAAACAATTAATATTATCAGATAATATTATATCAAATCTATGACTAACAGTTGTATATGCAGTAATTCCTTAAACAAGTACATTAATTTAAATAAAAAATATATTAATGTTTAAAGTAGCAAAGCATGGCAACCACAATAATTTAAAGGTACACAGAAACACTGTGCAACGTGTTTACATTTTTTGTTTCATTTTGCTATTCCTAATGAATTCGGGTTATGTTTCATGGAATAAGATTAATATAAGCTGCCTTGGAATTATATGCATGACACCTAAATATTATTAGTATATTGTCAGTTATTGCTGGTATTATTTCATCAGTTAGGTGACTTGTTTTCTATCTAGATACAAGCACATTCAAGCTTTTTGGCAGAATGATCCTACCAAGCAATGTAAAGCCATGAAGAACGAAATGTCAAATATATATATGTCAACTTTAGAAAACACAATCATTATCACAATTCTTTGCACGTCATTTGCATATCTAAAACTGAAAAAAACATTCGGTCCACTTTAATGAAAATGTTTCCTAAGATCTTAAACCTACTTACCGACCGTCGGCTGAACGCATATGCGGGTCAATGTTTGCATAGCAAAATTTATGCTTCCAGGTAGCGGTATCATGCACCAAAATCTAAAAGAAAGTTAATTCGGCTTAGATGTTTCGACGATTTTAGTGTTATTCTGAGTTTGTGATATGATTTTTTGCTCGTGCCATTTATTTAATTCTATTTAAGCTTAAATTTGGAAGGCTTTATCTTCCTAGATTTTTTTTGGCAGTAGTTTATATTTACATTTTTCAGAATTTCAACAAGCACCATATAACTAGTGCTAAGCTGACGTGCCGTTAAACCTTATAACCATAAATTTTAAAACCATTACTATTGCAGTATCATTTGCAGGCACTGTCAAGCAAAACAATGAAATTGTTCTATCCATAAATTTCTTCGGAAAGAACTCAAATGCAAGATTCTTTTAATCATAATAAACAAAAGAATATCGCGCGCAATGATGTCACAAAAAAGTGCCGCGTATTGAAAAACAACAACAACAATAAATATTAGAACAAACCCTTGCTCTGGTGATGATTTTGTTCACCCAGTTTAATTCCAGTTTACCACTGTCAAAGTCCATAGCGATCGATACATCTGGAAGTTTTGTGCGACAACTAAGGTACAGATTACCAAAATGCCTGGAATGAATTGACTTTGGTAAAACTACGTTTGTATTACATTTTAGAACCACAATTGTTATTTTATTTAAGGTCAGTATAGGCGAATACATGACTAGGTTGACACATACTTTACATATGTCACATGAAACCCCATGTACCTATTTATGGGATGCATTCCTATTGAGATCATTTAAACTCGGGAGTTTGCCTTTTAATTATATTTTATCTTACATGCGTGATGACAACTCTATAATATTTCTAAAAGTGTCCGTTCTACATGACACTGCGCTTTCAGTGATACACACATATACATACAGGACACACGGTACTAATGGTATGGAAAAATGGGAACCAGCCTGGAAATGGGTGAACATTTAATAGAGTATATCTGGGTTTGGCTGGCCAGGATTGGTTAATAATGTGAGTTATGTTTTAGGAAAAAGAATCTTTTGAGAGCTTATCCTAGTTGTAAGTGAAAAAAAAATAGAGACATTGTTTTATTGATGGAATTCCAGTCCTTTAACAGTCTTGAGTTTGGAACACTCATTACTAAAATTAGCACCCGACTCTTTGGTGCGGAATTGAAAGCACATGTTTCAAACACATGCAGGTCCAGAAATTGCCGCGGCTCATATCCTTTCCTCTACACAGAAGCTGACATCCAGGTTTCATCTATACTGATAAATATAGGTTTGATCATGGGCACTCAGAAATTTTAAGTTATTGAATTTTTAATATCATGGTGTTTGCATAGGTTTACTATGGGAACTGAATTAGTACCGTGAGTCCTACAAATACAAATTTTGGATACCTGTACATCGGGTAGTTTATAAGAACGCCATATCCTATGGTCGTTCGCACGTTTGTCTGTTCTTAGTCCCAATTGGAAGATACTTCTATCCATGTCATAAAACTGACTCTCCATAGTCGTAACGGCGAAGGTAAAATTTCTATTCCAGTTTCTTTTCTGGTCCACCCAGTCCTTGTAGCTATCACCAAAGAGTTCAACCCCACATAGGTGGTTTCCAATAACAGCAATGTCTACACTAGAGCAGTCGTGCGTCGTAGATGGATCGTACATAGCCAGGCCAAGCTTGCAGTTCGGCTCCCGGACAGGGTCCCATGCGCAGCCTATTGGAACAGTCGGACGAACCGTAATTATTCCCAGGCTTCCTCTATATATCTCCAGACGAGGGGTAAGTATCTGTAAAAAAAAAATAGATCAAACGAATATCACTACTTGCAGCATTTCTTCCTCAGATGCTGATTTTCTTATGTCTTGAACTTAGCTTTCTGTAATAACAGTAATAACAACTCTCTCATTCCTTTGAATCTGAAGAAATGTAAATGTCACCACATGTTTATTTCAAGAATGCTGTAGAAATTGATAATTTCATTTTTACATAGTACACCAAGGAGTTAGGAAAACGCAAAAATATGCACGTTGTTAATCTAGAACCATATGTAGACGATTAATATTTAACTTCTTCAGTTAAAAATATGAACGCTAAAATGACTTCAATGTCAACTCAAGATGAGGTTGAATCCAAGATTAAACAGTAAATGCAGGTAGTGCATTGTTTTCCCAACTCATCTGGAAGAAACCTTGCGATGACTTAATCTCTGCTAGTCTAGACTATATCTGCAGCGAAGAAAACGGCAAAACTACATCCCGATGCAGTTTGTGTACATCAAGCGGATACGTTGTAATATCATTCCTTGAGAAAGTGTTAATGTGATCGAAAATGGTTCCTGGATGGCGTCGTAAACAATGCTAGTACGTCACTCGTCCCCAATCTCATGTGAAGCTAGATATTAGGAATATTTCCTGAATACAATCTGCCTGATCGGCAGTACACATCTAAAAATTATATCAATTTTAAGAATTTATCAATATAATGTTATTACAAATAGTCATACAATGGACATTTAAAATAGTTTTGTTCAAGACGATTTTATATAAGCCCACCAGTCACTGAAACGATAGAAAGTCACAGAAATTAAAGAAATCGAGGCAGTGTTTCAAAAGACTGAAAAGGTGTGAATGTCTAATGCCAAATAACTTTAGCCACTGCAATTGTGGTAAAAATATAACTTCATCAACAACAAAACAACCGGTACACATTCATTTTATCAAACATTTTTTAGATTCATAATGCTTTGCTTATATAGCTTATGCTGATGTTTATGTTGTGAGCAAAATGTTCAAATTATTTACTACTTAATGAAATATCAAGAAACTAGTATGTGTTCAGGAGCTTGATGGTACCTTTATGTTAGAATAAGAGTGATCTAGCGATTGAAGCTTTTTCTATCAACACAACAAATGAGTTGGTTTTAACATGTTTTCGCTTCCATATATAATATTGCAATACGCACAATGTGAGTGGTGTAGTGAAATTTGGAATAGTATAAAAACAGATAGTCCTGGATTTTTAATCGTTCATTGTAATCATTTATTTATTTATAAGGTGGCATCGTCGGCGCTACGAATGACTTTAGTACTTCCAAATTTGTATGTGGTTTATTGTTGTACTTTATGTACTAATGCTATCATAACAATAGATGAACGAAACGTCCATATAAACCGATCATTAAAAGAAAAGCTGTGTCAAGTTTGTTATACGTTACTAATTGTTTATTCCTTTAACAGATGAATGTTCTATTTAAAAATTTCTCCTCTTATTCCAGGATATTAGTACTTTAAACGAAAAAGTTTAGAAAAACAGTTAAATAATATCTTCATGAACTTTCATCCAAAGCGAAATATATTCGAATGTAGTACAATGCACAAATCAAACTCAAGATTTATTGCGGTTTTTTTTTTTGGGGGGGGTCTTATGGGAATTCTATGAGGACTATGGATCAAAACATTGTACTTTTATGTTACATTAGCCACGATAAGCAGCAGTGCTCGGCAATTTGAGCCGAATAAACAGTAAAATGAGTGCTAGTTTGAAACTTCAAAATGTGAAAACAAATCAGCAAAGAACAGAAAAATTATTCTTATTTGTTTACCAAAATGCTAAAAATGGAAATTATCAAACTTATCATGTCTAAGTTGGCCCGAAGCTGTCAAGGCAGTGGCCATGGTATGATGAGCTGCCCGGTTAATAACCCTTGCAATCCTAGCCGTCGCCTCGCAAACGTGGCTATTGTAGGATTTCTCGGCCAGTCGGAAGGTTGCTGATGGGGTCAAACCTAACATTGAGGACATAGCGACGAGGTTCCAATCAGTCTTGGACATGGCATGGAACAATTTTGTCCACTTTATAATACAGTGGAGCGGACATGTGAACGAACGCTAAATTCTTGTCCAGGGCCTAGAGACCAGTAATGAAGGCGTCTGAGTGAGTTTTATACCAGCGAGAGGAGAATGTCGTGGGAACTTGGCTTTCTGGGAAGAATGCCCTAGAATTTCAAGGGTCACCAATTCTATCCGAAAGCCGGTTATTGATTTCCTTAATTTTAGCCGATTGGGAAAGAGGTTGGAAGGACGGCGTCTTCCACCTCGCAGAAATGTACCAACGCTTTAACTTTATAGTCTTGAATACCGGTAGGGGGTGGAGGGCATTCTGAAGCGGCCAACACCCGATAAATTTTCTCGACTGCGGCTTTAATGCTGAATTCAGTCCTTTCCATGGTCGGATCTGAATATGGTTGATTTTATGGAGCTTCGTAACACTCATCGAATGTCGAGTCCCTTTCTAGGTCCACTTGCATCTCTGAATAAGTCATGCCAGGTGGCATCGATAACCCTGCCGATGTCTTTGAAGATGTCACTAGCTCTCCCTTGTGGATAAGCAGTGAATATTCTGAAGTCCGGCACTGCCAGAACTGCCTGCTGGGTAGGCCCGGATGCTGCTGGTATGAAAGACGGCACTACTTCACCGGTACCGGTCGCACCAAATGCCTGGCCGACGGTGTGGCTAGACGGACGTATTTGTCACTAAGATCAACGTATAGCTTAGATGGCTGAACCATTTCAACAAAAAGGTTCCCATGTTGGGACGGCTGGACGGCCGGTGATGGCTGGACGGCTGGTGGAGGTGATGAGGTATTATGAATTGGATCCAATGGATCCGGTACAAACCACATGCGTCCTGACTTACAGGCCCGAAGGCCATTCATGGGCAACGGAGGATTTACGCCCACTGGGCTGCCTAAATTTGGGGTATTACTCCCACAATGAGTCGGACAAAAATGCGGAAGTAAGCGAGGGAAACAGGGGTAAACGTTTTCTGAAGTCAAAATTCGCGTCGTCGTCTTGTACCAGACGGAAGGCGGACGGTTGTACCCTTTCCACATTATCCAGCTCCCCTGCCACCGACGGTTACAAACGACGAACTTTTGGTTGCGGAGGACCCCATTGTCCCTCATTACCACTAGCAATTGAGGTTGACTTGAGAAGTATACTGAGGATGTCAACGCTTTCATTCTTCGACTTATTCCGTCGTTCATTCCTTCCTTCAACTGCCTTCTGGACTACTTAAGCCCAGACTTCCTCTGACCACGTTTTACATACGATGCATGACATCGACGATGAACATTTTCTACATATAATACAGGAGTCGTGGCTTTTCCCGCTTGATTTGAACTTTTTACACTTTCTGCACTTTGATGACATTCCCACATAAACGACACAAAGAAAAAAAACCAAGCATAAATTAGTAATGCAGTACATTACTGACTCGCTGAATCATTTCGTAGCGAACGGAACAGTGAAAATAGTGTCATGTTTAGATGTCTTATAGTTTATGCTTTGAACTTACGCATTCATACCTTTAGTTAAAGCTTCTATCAAAACAACACCAGTAACAAGATCAGACATAAATTAGCAATGCAGCATGTTATTAACTCGCCAATACTATCTCAGCTATAAACGGAGTAAGCGAAAATAGTCAAAGTCGTGCCAACTCGTAACAACAGCATGAGGTCAACGATAGCGTGATACAACGTATTCTTAAATATATGAAATCCATGATGGTGACAAAATCGCTCAACTTTGGCAGAAGTTGTAAAACTAATGTATACAACCTTCAGCAGAATGATTATTCTACACACTAAACCCAAAAGGAACGTTGGATCGTCCAATCTGAACGCAAAAATGGTTTCGATTGTGGGAGGTATGACGTTATCAGTACAGCAGAGAAGCTAAAATCTAGCGACACCTTGAGGTAGCAGGGGGAGGTAATGAGCAAGAGTTATTTCCCTTTGCTTACATGAGAGATAGATAAAGACGTTTTTCGCCTTTTAGTAGGGCAGGAGTCGAGAGGTACCAGGATAAAATTCCTAACTTAATGTGATTGGGGAATATATTTGAAGGAGAAAATGGAATCAGTGAAAAATGGCTAACGAATCATTACCCACTCGTCAAATTCTTCTTTTAGTAGCAAAACATTATGTGCTGTTCACATTCAGTTAGATCGCTTGAAAAACACAGTGTGAACTATTTATTCTACCACAATGTCCTTTTGTGTGGTTCAGAGTTAGATAGCTTGAAATAAATACTCAATGTTTAGGGAGTTACAACTCTAAACGGCATTAGTGAAAAACGGCCAATGAATCATTACCCATACGTCATATTCTTCTCCTTGTAGCAAAACGTGCGGTTCAGAATCAGACCGCTTGAAAAACACTCAATGTGGATAATTTATTATGACACTACGTACCTCTGTGTGGCTTACAGTCAGTTTAAAAAACACTCATTGTGAACTATTCTGCCACTATATGCCTCGGTGTGGATCACAATTAGATAGCTTGCAAACAACATTCAGTGTGAAATATTTATTCTGCCACTGTGTGCCTTAGTGTGGATAAAAATTAGATAGCTTGAAAAAAAAAACACTCAGTATTAACTTGTTTATATTGCCACTATGAACCTCTGTGTGGTTCAAAATTAGATAACTTGAAGATAAATAATACGTACTATTTATTCTGTCACTATATACCTCAGAGTGGTTCACAATTAAATAACTGTGAATAATAACAGTATGTACTATTTATTCTGTCACTGTGTACCTCTGTGTGATTCACAGATAACTTGAAAAAAGCGTGGACTGTTTTATTCTAAAACTATGTACATCAAGGAAGATTTCTGACGCGATTAACCGTCGTAAAAGGAAACTGTCATCGGTAAATGTTTCATATTAAACAGACGAAAAATTTTATATTTGAGATGACGGTGATCCAAAGAGAGTTCGCATTAAGCGAATCATAATCGTGTCATGAAGAGTTATTTTCAGCTTGTTTTTCACAGTCGTACGATCATGGATTTCTAAATGTGTTTGTAATGGACTGAAATTCGTATAATGTATAATAAAATATTGGTGTTATATTTACCTGAATACCAGCAAATAGTCCAGGACTGACTGTTGAATTGCCCATTATGCCAATGTCACCGTCACGTACACGCACAGCACATTTGATCTGAAATTGTAACATGTAATAGGTTTCATTCCAGCTTCCGAAAAAAAAGAACAACTCTCTAACCAGTTTGATTATATTTGTGTTATTCTATATAAATTTCATTCATATAATCATGTCGACAAACGTATTATATAGCGGTCTAGAAATAGCGCTTGCCTCTCTAGTAATCGTTTAAATTTTGCCTCAGCCCCCACCCGCCACAATTCTTAAAGACGATATTTATTCACGTCCTGAAAGCAATTTTGAGGACGGCAATAAATCTCGTCATGAGTTTATTTTGATGACGATGTTAAACGATGTCTGGGTATATTAGTCCCCAACCAATTCCTTGAAATTATACCTGTTCCCAACCAATTCGTTGAAATTATACCTGTTCAGTATTAAATGCCTTCTAATGCTTTCTGCTATATATAAAACACATTACTGGGATGTTATTTTGTTGGTCACCGCATTTAATTAAATTAGATAAATCATAAAGTTGACTAAATCATATTTTTGTTATCGTTGTGAACTGGGAATACACAGGTTCATACGTGCTGGAAACTGCAGCTCAATAACTAAAATATTATGTATAGAAATATTGTACAGTTTGTCTGTCTACTAGGTTATAAAAATGCAGTAAATAATTAAGCATTTTTATTCTATGATACAAATCTACAAAACAGCATGCAGATAGTGAAAAGATTTGTGTGGAAATAACAGGGATCATACATATTAGAAGGAAGTTTTATGTATAGCTGACTAGTATGATCACTTTATAAATAGCTATCAAAATAGGGTCTTAGCACTGCCGTATCATTCTGATTTAATACAGAGCAGTGAATGTGTCATACATTACATTCTGAAATGGTGTACATATTAGACGTATGAGGCACATGTACTTGAAAATTCACTGTAAATAAATTTAGACCTTCTCCTGGGTGTTGGGTAACAAAAGGATTGAAATTAGAGATAGTTACCCAAAATCCGGAAATGATGAATGATACATGAGACATATTTTTTAAGAGTTTGTAACAATTAATACAGATAAACTTTAATATAATGGCTAGTCTTGACACGAGAGCATTGGAAAACCAACCCGGATCTAGGGCGTGTAATTTACTCTGTGTTGGAGTCCCACACCGGGACAAAAGTCTTTTCTCATTTAATTTCAGATAGCTGTGATTTCGTTATTCATTCCATTGTATGAAAGTTAATTTGTGGTGCTGGTCATTAGTCGAAACTGAATACATATATACATACACACAAACAAATACCTTACACTTAAATCTCTTGAGTAACTATTACGCATTAGTACGAATTACTTACGGAGTTTCTAGCGTTTCGTTTCGCCCTTGGAATTTCAGTGATGGTTCAATTTAAACAAGTACTGGTGTGCACAGATTGAATTACTCTGGAATTATTTCGTTCATTTCGGTTTAAGAACTCCATGGGGGCTTAATTCAAATGTATTTTAGCCGTGATGGTGTGAAGCGAATTAATCGGAGGAAGACTGCCCTAACATTGACAGATCTGAGACAGCAGATTTCTTTTTCCCAATTTTATGTTGACAGCAGCAGTGGAAATTCACGAGTTTATACTTTATGTCATCAGGCCATGTCGCTTAAGAGTACGTGAGGCGGCCATCACCATAAAAAGGCGCTGAAACAAGTAACAAAAATAGGACACATTGGCCGAACACGTTTCTATGAGCCTATTAAACCTCAAATGCAGGAGGTGGGCTAGGAACGGGCCGTTCCGGTGATTATTTTTCTCCGGTAAAAAAGAAGCAGGTTGAGGGTAAACGAGAAACACCACAGGCGCGAGCCAATATTAGGCACACACTCGATCCTTTTTGTATGGAATAGGAGTTTTGTAAGTTACAAAATACAATGTCAACAAATGTACGCCAAAGACGTGTGAAAACTCCATTTATATTTAGCAGCGATAGGCAGCCTTGATTGCCAGACGCCTGGTAAAATTGAGACCAGCCTACCTTGTTAGTCTTGGACTTTGAAGACGCGGAGAAGGCCGTTACCAACACAGTGCTGAGACTTTGAACGCAAGAAGTGCTAATTAAACATGGTATAATTCCTGCTAATATCATAACAACAGCAGTTATTCATGCTCTCGCATTCTCTGCTCAAACTATCTCTTCTCTCAAATTGAAAAACAAAGGTGGTTGACGAGAAAATCATTCCCCACAACAAGGTAATGGAAGATCTCCAAGTCACGTAGTTTAAGTCCCACTGCAAGCGAGCTTTTCTTTTATCAACGATTACTTTTATGAGGGCGGCCCGCAGAGCAGCATGCCAAAAAGTCTGACTAAGAGAGCGCCCAAGCTCTGCGCGAGTACTAAGGGTTGACCAACGAGAAAACAGATACAACCCGCCGATCGACGAAGAGCCGCTTTCTTACTTTCAAGCTTTCAGTCGCAAGAGTGCCTTTGTATCAACGATTACCTTCACGAGAGGCAGACAACGAGGTACATACGAAATAGACTGACAAAGAGAGAGGCCCAACCCTGTGCGAATACTAACAATTGACCAGTGAAAAAATATACGACCCGCAGATCAGCCTGAGGCCCAAGCTTTCTGCCCTTTGTACTCCGTCATCTGAGCGGCAAACATATGATTGATATTTATCATTGGGAGTTCGCTTTATGTCCATATATTATAACAGCAGAGCGGGTCAGTGCGAACATTTTTGCGTTATCATTGTGAGTGCTAGCTGCTCATTTTTATGCAGATAGCTGGCAAAACGGCCATGAAAACATGATGGATACTAAGCTTACTTCAAAACACCACAGCCCGCGAAGTTATTGGAAGGGTGTTACAAGTATCAAAAGCTGGCAGAAGCCAGCAAAATATAAGATGTTGCCAAAAAATGGTTTATGACGTAGACCATGTGGCAGATATACCCATCATTATCGAGCAATGTCCTCGGACTGCAGTTTAGTGTTACAATCTATAACGTAGTGCATTCAAATTAATTTGGAATGAAAAAATGATAAATTTTCTTTAATGCTGTAACTAAGGAGCATGTTATCTCTTTACTCGTCTGGTATGTTTGAAAAAACAAGACGTTAAACGTTTTAGAAATCATAAATGATTTTTACACATGAGTTAACGTCTTACAGCAACATTGTGTATGCCAATTTTAAAGTCAAATCAACACATTGTTTTGATTTTGTAATGTGTCTTGACTTACAGATCTGCTTTAAAATCCAGCAATGACTAAACGCAGTTATATACCAGCTGTAGGTTCAAATTGTATTCAGAAAATAACATTGAACTAAATTGTTCTAATTTAGATATTACCTCTGCATTTACAAAGTTGTTATCTAAAGAGAACATATTACTTTTAACCATTAGGACAAGTATAACTGTTTTCAAACTTATTGAAAAAGAAGCTGTTATCCTTATAATAAATTTCACACTCAAATGGAGAACATGTACATCAAAATTACTTGAACATTTTCATCCTCGAAACAGTTCGCGCAGTGAATATGTTGATACTAACGAACTTTGATCTTAGAAAGTTTGCATTGCTACTTAGAAGTCAAATTGTACAATGATACAGCAGCATTTATTATCTCTACGATTTTCTAAGACAGGTTGGGGATTTTGTTGGACGAGCGTGCATGTGTCTGTGTATTCGTGATTAAAGCCTTCTGATTCTTCTTACATCTTTCAAGATGAAAATTCCAAGATTTAGGGCGGTTTTTATGTGTACAACGATATTTGAGTTTCAATCCATTTCCTGCGGAAATAATTGTGGGGATCGAACAGTTTTCACCTATATGTATAATTTTGAATGGGCTAAGTCAAGCTTATGGTCTATGATATCTTCAGGTCGCTTGACATTGTGCAATAATGCTTAATTTAATTTAATTATATTGTTTTGAACTTGTTGAGAGAACCAATCATCTAACATTCAGTGCCTTCATCCAACAATACATACCTACTTAGATACACTCATGCATACAGTATTATATTTTGATGAAACATTTCATTCTTGTTACCGTTATTCCCAACGATATGCCCTTATTCAGAAGAAGTTCTTCCATTAACGCAGTCTCGGCAATGTTGGGCTTCCTTTTTGGTGCCAGCGTCAAGAGGAAGATGTCATCAACATACCTAAATAATAATATAAAGAATATTTCGAAGATTTTAATATGAAATGATGTAATATTTAAAATATCTGGATCTAATTTAAAAGCAATAAGATGCAAAATCTTTTGTTTTTTATGCGAGAAAATTAATGACTTTTCTGTACAATTATTCAGTGTGGTAATTAACTCCATCAAAGGTATAAGGAAACTGATTACGTGAGATACATTACATTAAGTTTGATTTGCAACCAAATGAGTTTATTTCTGACATTCAGGGTATTAAAGTTGGAGTTTGGTGGGCTTTAAAGCCATTATTCAGAGCATAAGAGATTATACATGGCGGCCAGTATATTTTGGTGGAATAAGAATACTGAAAGAACCGCCGACACGTGGGAAGTTACAGGAACCCTTTCTCAGATACCTACGTCGTTCGACCCGAACGACGAACTCGTGAGATACGTGAGTGATCTGTAAAGGCGAGCGCCTTAGACAACTCGGCCACCCAGAGACCCTCATAGTATTAAGGCAAATGTCTTATTTTTAGAACCTTTGAGGGAGTTTTTGGGAGTGATATTATTTACTTATATTTAGAAGAACAGGAAACATATTTTCCATAATTCTAATGATGTCTGTGAGTTGCAGAAGTTTGAGTTCATTCTTTTTATTTAGCGGGAATCAAAAAGTTTTCGTAATGAAGTTTCTTTGTTGTGTCTTTAATTCGTCAAGAGCTTAAAAGGATGCTTACCACGTTACTGAGTAGAGATAGTCCTCGTTTGTGCTTGTGTCAAAGTTACACACGAAGATCAGCTGAGGCAGCCTCTGTCCAGTTGGAAGTAGATCCCATTTCAGTTCGCTCTGAACCGATACAGAACTAGGAAGGAAAGCTGGAGGCGGAGCAATGGCTGAAAAAAAAAAAAAAAACCCACACAAACACAGTA